>JADLZN010007936.1:0-110660 GCA_018155175.1 Sinocyclocheilus anophthalmus
GCAAAAGGGCCAGCATAAACCAGCAAAAGGCCAGCTTAAACCAGCAAAGGACCAGTAAAAACCAGCAAAGGACCAGCTTAAACCAGCAAAGGACCAGCTTAAACCAGCAAAGGAACCTCATAAACCCCCAAAGGACCAGCATAAACCAGCAAAAAAACAGCATAAACCAGCAAAGGACCATCTAAAACCAGCATAAACCAGCAAAAGACCAGCATAACCAGCAGCATTACCACATCACCTCAAGCCACATAAACAGCGAAAGGACCATTTAAAACCAGCAAGGAAACCAGCATAAACCAGCAAAGGACCAGCATAAACCATCAATGACCATATACCAGCAAAGGACCAGCATAAACCAGCAAAGGACCGCTTAAACCAGCAAAGGACCAGCATACACCAGCAAATGACCATCTTAAACCAGCAAAGGACCCGCTTAACCAGCAAAGGACCATCTTAAACCAGCAAAAGGACCAGCATAAACCAGCAAAGTACCAGCATATTCTAGCAAATGACCAGCTTAAACCAGCAAATGACCATCATAAACCAGCAAAAGGACCATCTTAAAACAGCAAAAGGACCAGCAAAAACCACCAAAAGGACCAGCAAAAACCACCAAAAGGACCAGCAAAAACCACCAAAAGGACCAGCAAAAACCAGCAAAAACCAGCAAAGGACCAATAAACCAGCAAAGGACAAGCATAAACCAGCAAAGGACCAGCTTAAACCGTCAAAGGACCAGTTTAAACCAGCAAAATGACCAGCATAAAGCAGCATATGACCAGCATAAACCAGCAAAATGACTAGCATAAACCAGCATATGACCAGCATACACCAGCAAATGACCAGCTTAAACCAGCAAAAAAACAGTTTAAACCAGCAAAGGACCAGCATCAACCAGCAAGGACCACTTACTCAGCAAAGGACCAGCGAAATCCACAAAGGACCGCATAACCACAAAGTACCACATAAACCAGCAAAGACCATCTTTAAACCAGCAAGGACCAAGCATAAACCAGCAAGGACCATCTTACCATCAAGGACCAGCAAAACCCGCAACGACCAGCTTAAACCATCCCAAGGCCAGCTTAACCGAGCAAAGGACCCATCATAAACCACAAAGGACCAACATAAACCATCACAGGACCATCTACCCGCAAGGGACCAGCATAAACCGCAAAGGACCACTTAACCGCCAAGGAACCATCATAACCAGCAATGCCCCTTAAACCATAAACCAGAAAAAGGACCAGCAAAGGACCAGCAAAAACCAGGAAAGGACCAGCAAAAACCAGCAAAGGGACCAGCATAAACCAGCAAAGGACCACTTTAAACCAGCAAAGGACCAGCATAAACGGGCAAAGGACCAGCATAAACCAGCAAGGACCAGCATAAACCAGCAAGGACCAGCTTAAACCAGCAAAGGACAGCATAAACCAGCAAAGGACCAGCATAAACCATCCAATTACCATCTTAAACCAGCAAAGGACCAGCATAAACCAGCAAAGGACCATCTTAAACCAGCAAAGGACCAGCTTAAACCAGCAAAGGACCATCTTAAACCAGCAAAGGACCAGCATAAACCAGCAAAGGACCAGCATACACCAGCAAATGACCATCTTAAACCAGCAAAAGGACCAGCAAAGGAGCAGCTTAAACCAGCATAAACCAGCAAAGGTACCAGCATAGACCAGCTTAAACCAGCTTAAACCATCATATGCTGGTTTTTTCAACAGGGTTGTGTGTCACTCAGTAAGAAAAACCTTTAAATGACCTTTAGTTTTGACAGAAAACTTTTGTCATTTCCTGTCTTTGCTATAGTTGTTTCCTCTAGTAAAGGATTTCTGTGAGCAGCAGCTACCATGATGCAGTGTCTTCAGTTTCTGGTTGAACCAACCAGGAACGTTACGGAGAAGTTTAAGGTACATGTTGGCAATGTGTTCTTCTTACAGTGACATAAAAACAATGTATTGCTTCAAAACATTTGACGTCAGTAGGCAAGACAGAGTTTGTCCTTTTCTATCCTTTAGTTCAAAAGTGAGATAAAAGGCTCTTTTAACTGGTCCTTGTGACTGATTTCAATAGCTGTGAGCCTTTTGCTGCTCATTAACAGGAGACAACGACAGGAAGCAGAGCATGCATGGGTTGCATGTTAATGAAACACTGTGCTTGTTTGTTTGCCGTAGCCTTCATGAACAACCTTAACTGACAACATGCTGAAATAGTCTCACGTAGCCAAACTTTCAGAATAAATTCTGGTCCACATTACAGCTTACTGTCACAAAGAACCGCCCACATGACGGGAAGAGACTTTGTGAATGACATGAGACTGATCACAGTTTGTTTTGTTTTGATGTGTCGATTTCTGTCAACCCAAAAGTAATATGTACAGATGGATTCATCTGATGAATTTGTTGTTCTTGTGTTTCATGAGGCAGTCCGTCACTGAGACTAACTTTTTATTTAGCGTTCGTTTACTAAGATTCATGTAACATTCAATTATTTTATGCGTACAGGAGTTTCGCAAGAAGGTGAAAAATGAGAAGCGAGAACCACTGGATGAGAGCCAGCAGTTCATTGTCAGCCTGGCTAAGGATCTGGGACGCGTCTGTCAGGTACAGCCACTGATAAATGTCTAATACACCAAAAAATCTGCGCTGATGGCTGGATAATCACAGGAATATTCTAAATTGAATTGGCTTCCATTTCATTTAATTTTTAATTGGAATTGATTTGATCTGAAAGGTTGATTTGAAAGAGAAATTCAATTATATAGTCACTGAACAAATACTATTGACCAAAAAAAACTTTATTTAGCAAAATCTAAATGTACTAGTTTTTCCTAAATTATATTTATGGATATTATAGATTCAATATTACTCAAAAGTATTTCTTTTCCCAAAGGCAAAATTATTCGTACAAAGTAAAAAGTTTTATCATTTATGCAAGCCTGTCACCTCGAAAAATGCGGTGTTTAAAAAAAGAAATAAAAAAAAAAAAAAAAAAGTTGACCCGGTTGTTGGGTTTTTTTGACCCAGCTATTGGGTTGTTTTGTTTGACCCAGCGTTTGGGTTTGTTTGGTTTTACCCATCGGTGGTTGTGTTGAAACCAGCGTTGGGTTGTTTTTTTGACCCAGCGTTTGGGTTTTTTGACCCGCTGTTGGTTTGTTTGTTTTTGACCCAGCGGTTGGGTTGTTTTGACCCAGGGTTGGGTTGTTTTGACCCAGCTGTTGGGTTGTTTTGAACCCAGCTATTGGGTTGTTTGAACCCAGCTGTTGGGTTGTTTTGACCCAGCTATTGGGTTGTTTGTTTTGACCCAGCGGTTGGGTTGTTTTGACCCAGCGGTTGGGTTGTTTGTTTTGACCCAGCTGTTGGGTTGTTTGTTTTGACCCAGCTGTTGGGTTGTATTGACCCAGCTATTGGGTTGTTTTGAACCAGCAGTTGGGTTGTTTTGACCCAGCTATTGGGTTGTTTGTTTTGACCCTGATGTTGGGTTGTTTTGACCCAGCTGTTGTTTTTTTTTGACCCAGCGGTTGGGTTGTTTTGTTTTGACCCAGCTGTTGGGTTGTTTGTTTTGACCCAGCTGTTGGGTTGTTTTGACCAGCTATTGGGTTGTTTTGTTGACCCACGTTTGGTTGTTTGTTTTGACCCCAGCCGGTTGGGTGTTTTGACCAGCGGTTGGTTGTTTTGTTTTGACCCAGCGGTTGGGTTGTTTTGTTTTGACCCAGCGGTTGGTTTGTTTTGACCCAGCGGTTGGGTTGTTTTGATTATATTTAATTAGTATGATTTACTTAGGCATTAGCCAAAATATTACATAATGTTGGTCAGTATAATTTTTTATAATATATTTTAATGTCACCACAAAATCTAAATTAGCTGTAGTAGAATTTTCACTTAAAACTAATAAAACTACTAAGCATTTTGTTAGTCAAGGTTTAATTTGGTTTACCTACTATAAATAAAGACAGGTTTGAAGTACTTTCATGTTTATTGTTATATCCTTTTAAAATAAGCATCATATTTGAACTTTTTTAATGAAAAATAATTAAAATGCTAAATACATCAATTCAGTTTGAAAGGTTCTGCTTCCTTAAATGTGAAATTCAGTTCTGCATCCTATTTGCTACCTAAATTCATATCCAGTAATTGAAGTGAATTAGCAAATAGGAAGCCGAATTGTCTGATTGATTCAGTTCTGACTGGCTCACAGTGCTGACACAGGGCTGATGCAGACAGAAGCTCATGAGTGTTACATGTGTGCTTTCTTCCCTCCTGGTGGCTGTAGAGGTCAGAGGTATTGGAGCACATCTCAGAGAGTGACGATGTGTGGCCCACTCTCACCTGCAGGGCCTTCATTCTGGAGTGGGCATCGCTGCTAGAGAGCAAGGCAAGATACTCATCTACTATTCATTTACTGTATTTTTTTATGCTCCCACTGAAACCAAATTGCTGCAAACAAATGTACTTTTTTGACTCCTTAAAGGGATAGTTCACCCAAAAATGAAAATTAGCCCATGATTTACTCACGCTCAAGTCATCCTAGGTGTATATGACTTTCTTCTTTCAGACAAATACAATTGGAGTTATATTAAAAAATGTCCTGGCTCTTCCAAGCTTTATAATGGCAGTGAATGGGTGTTATTTTTCATTAGTTCAAAAGAAGTCCATAAAGTGCATCCATTCATAATTAAAAAGTGTCCCACACGGCTCGGAAGAAAAATATCCATATTTAAAACTTTATAAACCATAATCTCTAGCTTCCGCTAACTGTCGTACGCGCGTTCACGAGAGAGTGGCGTTCCAACAGATGACGTAGCATAAGCTCCGGTGAGAATATGCTAGTGTCGCAAGAACCAAGTTTTGTTTCAGCAAAGGACAACCAGTCTCTTCTTGGCTTATATCGAAATCTCCAACATTTTTCTTTACAAATCCTCGTTTTTTTACTTCTAATTCGTGACCGTTGTTTTGTTTTGCTCTCTTTTCACTTCTGCGTTTGTCACTTCTCACCGGAGCTTACGCTATGCCTATTTGCCTACACTTATAAAAACGAGGTGTTGGGGAGGGGGGAGACAAGAACATCGCTTCACTTCAGGAGGCCTTTATTAGCCCCCCAGAGCCATGTAGGACACTTTTTGGACACTCTTTTATGGATAGATGCGCTTTATTGGTCTTCTGTTGGACTATTGAAAAATAACACCCATTCACTGCCATTATAAAGCTTGGAAGAGCCAGGACATTTTTAAATATAACTCTGATTGTATTTATCTGAAAGAAGAAAGTCATACACACCTAAGATAACTTGAGGGTGAGTAATTTATGGACAAATTTTCATTTTTGGTTGAACTATCCCTTTAAAAGTCTGCATGTGTAGGCAGCTCACTAGCTCACCAGAGCTAGAGCGTCACCAAATATTGTCCTAACAGAAAAGACCGATGCTGACTGATGGGTGGCCAGAGAGAAGTGACTGGAAGGATCTGACTCTGAGCAGTGAGCAGGATATAGAGAGCGCCAAGAGAGTTATTCTCACCTGGACCAAAGACCTGAGGGCCCAACCTGAGGTACACACACACACACATACATACACAAACGCTGGGATTCTATGTTTTATGGGGACATTACAAATGCTATTAATTTTGAATATTCATTTTTTTGGGGTGAACTTTTCCTTTAATAGTTGCATGCCAGTTATATTGAGTGGCAACACTTGCATCATTTATTCCCCCTTTGCTGTGTAGCAAAGTGTCTGGCCTGGGGAGCAGGTGGTGGCGGTTTTGGATGACTTTGAGAATCACTGGAAAAGAGGTCGGATGGCCACTCTGCTGTCAGCCATGGAGCTGGTGTTCTGGACGCTAATCAGCAAAGAACTAGACAAGGTATGAAGAAAATAACATTACAGGAACTCCAGAGTTGAATTCAGTGGACCAATTACTTTATTGTAACACAAAACTGATTTATTTGTGCGTTTAGGAGAACATTCCCCAAAAGTGGCTTATGTGGAAACAGAGGAGCCAAAAAATAGGTCAGATCATCTCGTCAGTTCCCTGAATATCACGAATTTAAGAAAAAGCTGTTGCAAACTAGGTTCTCATGTCTGACAGGTGGTATGGAAATATAATGCATGGTATTAAAATATCTTGCAGACTGCACCTTTATTTTTATATTTTTACCTCAATTCTCTTTTTTTTGTTTTTGACTTAGGTGCCACCCCATATATTCCTCACATAGGTGAGTCGTGTGTTAATGCTTCTCGCTTTTTGGACAGTTTTGCAATTGTAGGGTGGATTGAATAATAAGACTGTGAACTTGTTAATTATTGCTTTTTTTATTTAGTGTGGGACTGGATCTGTGATGTGTGCAGGAGGTAACGGCTTTATCTTTCTGTTTATCTTGTTTATTTAATACTGTAAAACAGTAATCTTGTGAAATATTTTACAATTAAAATGATGATTTCTTTGGGAATTATGTGTTTGGCAAATGTAATTTATTGCCTGTGATGCAAGTTGAATTTTTCAGACATCAGTAGCGCGCAGTCTTTCAGAGTCAATGATCCTTCAGAAATCATTCTGATATGTATATTTGGCTGTTTGCAAGAATGTATTATTATTATCTGTTGTTGCAAACCCCTTATTCTTTGTGGAAAACGGATTACATTTTGCAGGATTCTTTGATGAACTGAAAAAGTTCAAAAGAACAGGGCATTTATTTGAAATATATATCTTATTGATCTTAGCACCTTTTGGATGTAAATGCATTGGAATCCTTGCTAAATAAAAGGCATATTAAAAAAACCATATATATAATTGTAGATTGAACTATGTAAATCTTCTAATTTAAAGGGTTTAGTTCACAGCACCAAAAATGAAATTCCTGTCTAGTTCAATGGGGGAAGCTTTGTGTGACCCACGTCGCTTCGCGAGTGTTGTGTTCGCTAAACCTGTAATTTTTACATCCACAATAAAAAGAATAAATTACCCGTAAGACCTTCGTATCATCTTCGAAACAGAAGGACAATTTAAGAATATGTATGATGGAAATCTGAGAGCTCTCTTACCTGCTCGCCCATAGGGCAGTACGTGCTCATTGGTAATCAACCTCACGCTACGTTCAAGTTCGTTCAAAAAGAAGCTGCAAGATGATCAGAGCAAAGGTAGTCGTTGACATCAGTGGCGACAACTGTAGAAGATTTACGAAGCTATACGAGACAGAATGTTTTTGTCGATCATAAGTCAAAACAAAAAATAACTGACTATTATTCACATTTTCGTCAGCACGCATTGTGCACACAAGATCGCTCACTGTCTGATAGATCTGTCATGTGAACCGCGTGTCCACCAAGTGACCGGGCAGTAGAGACAGAAAATGTGGAATAAGTTGTTATTTTTGTTTTCGCTTTGGTGCAAAAAAATTTATTCTCGTAGCTCTCGTAACTTTATCAGTTGATTCCACTGATGTCACAACGACTACTTTGTGCATCATCTGGTACGTTTCTGGAGCGCTTGCCCATTGTAGACATTTACCTTGCCGTCTAGGGAGTAGCTCAGAGTCGGGCTCTCTATGAATTTTCTACCGAAAAATATCTTAAATGTGTTCCGAAGATGAAGCGAAGGTCTTAACCCGGGTTCGCGAATGGGCACAACGAGGGGGAATTAATTAATGACAGAATTGTCATTTTTAGGTGACCTATCGCGTTAACCTAGAAAGCTCCTCCAAATCGCTATTTATCTACCTAACAAGTAATGTCCACCTATCTATGTTGCAATGGCATTATGGTAGTACAAGGTTAGCATGCCACATATCAAATATTACATACTATGTAAATGTGTGATGTGGATCGAATTTAGTCTAAATTCTAAATAGAGTATAAATAGAATTTTGTCTATATTTTACAAACCATTGGTAGATGCTTTGTGTCGAAAGTGTGGATTTGATGCCTTAAAATGCTGCCTACATAGGCAAACAAATTCAGCATTTTCATTGATTCATAGTTAACAAAACTGATAACACATTAGTCACAGGCCTCCATTCATTCCATCATAGTGGAGGTGACCCTTGACCTGGACACGGCCAATCCTGACCTGCTGATCTCCGAGGATGAGAAGCGCATGCGCTGTGGTTTCGAGCGCAAAGACGTGGCCAACTATCACCAGCGCTTCGACGGTTGGTGGTGTGCGGTGGGAACCGAAGGCTTCGCCTCTGGCCGCCAGTACTGGGAGGTGGATGTGGGAGAAATGGACTGGCGCATCGGTGTGGCCAAAGAGTCCGCCTTGCGTAAGGGCTTCAAGTCCCTGAACACCAACACTGGCTACCTGACCCTGCGGCTGGAGCGCGGCATGGAGCTGAAGGCCCTCAACACCCTCACGTGTTGCGTTCACGCGAGTCTCCCCGTCCTTATCGCGGCTGTCCTGGCGCAAGCCATTATTTCGGGCTGCGAAAGGTCGTCGTCTACCCTAGACTATACACATGTCCATGCTGTCCTTGCTATACCTAGTCACGTGGAGAACGTCGTCTCCCACATCCTACAACCTACAACCGAGACATTTGGCTAAAAGCTCTCGGCCGCCACTCTCGGAATGGGGGGCAACGTGGAGATTGCGTGAAAGACCTGGTGATCTAGATCCTGGGCGTGTGGAACAGGAGCCACTGCTGTGTCCGGCTTGTTCCTTGGTTTTGAGACGCCAATACCGAATCAAACGACCGGAGCCAGTGGGATTAATATCTCTATGACCAGTGCTTCTCAACTGGCGGGCAACCTAATAGTTACCTAATTTGTTGCTGATATATTCCGCACATAGGAGCGGGGGAAAATGTGAATGGAAGTATTTGTCGAAGTACCTTTTACAAATTAAGAGTTTTATAGTCGTATGAGCCAAACCATACCAGGCTGTATGAGGTGAATCAGGCAACATTAATTCAGTTGAACGTACGTAGATTGCAGTTCTTGGATAGTATGGAAGTGGCAAATTAATAAGCAATGAGTAAACATATGGCATAATATGGCACAAATATTTAAGGGGCAGTTTGAGAGCATTTTTGTTCAATTTTATTTTTTTTTTGCAGCTTTATGTCATTTGAAGTGCTTGTGCATTTATGGGGAGTGGCGTGGGCGCTAAACACGAATTTGCTTAGTTTCTAGTGCCTTGTTTCTCTGACAAATCATGGGTATTTTTTTTTTTTCACTGGTGAGAAACAATTATGCGAAATTCGAAAAAAAAAAGGTACGCATTAGAAAGCGGCACTTACTAAGCGCTTTGAAGATCAATTTCTCTTCAATCGCAGTTCTGAGCAATGTTTGCGCTAATACGTTCCGCATTTAGGGCAGAGCATTATGGGAATGTATAATCTTCTTAAGATGTATCTCTATAACAGTTGACGACTATTAAGTTAGTAACAGTTTGAAAAACTTGAGAACAGAACATCGGCAACTAAAATGTTGCAGTAAAAGGGCGTTCATGAATTATCTATAAATCAATGGTTTTGTGCTAATGTTTGAGAGGGGCGCTGTTAAAGTCGTTCAGACATCCATTTCATACAAACATTCTATTGATGTTACTTAAGAAGTTTGTTCATAGGCTTTGAGTAGTAACTTTGCCAGAACCTGCTTACAGAATGTTCTGAGAACATTCCCTGTTAGCTGGCATGCTAATCATACCTTGATCATACATTTGTGTATTTGATGCTAAGGACTATTTTTTGGCAATAAAGAAATGGTACTGTGTTGGTTCACTTGATGTAAACTTTGGGTCCTGAAGCAAAACCAGTTGAGAACCAGTGTTCTAGACCTCATTAGTATTAGATAAACCACTGGGCCATATTAGTTGGTCAGTTCGTAGTGACTGACAGTGATCCATAGCAGTCAAGACCAGGTGGTGTAGGATCTCTTTCAGCTGCTGCTTCTGTCTGCACCTTATTTAATACACTGTTCGCCTGCTCTGTCTGCACTTTCATATTCATTTGTCAAACTCAAATCATGACATGAAAACGCACTTTATGTGAATAATAAATCCAAGTAAGTTCAACCCTGTGTGTTCATGCTGATTTTTTTTCCCTGTCAAATGTCGCTTGTGTGCTTTATGCAATGATTACGTATTTAGATGCATTATGAGATTCATGTATTCCAGTGCAAATAAGTGTGACATGCTCGGTGATTATGAATGATATGAATGATATGTAATATAATACAATTTACCAATTCAATTAAATTTATTTTAAAGTTAGATTTTAACGTATTATACCACAAAAATGGACAAGTACATTTTCATATATTTATAAATTTTTTATAAGTGAATAATTTGCAAAGTAAGAGTGAAAAGGAAAAGGTAACTACACATCTAGTATGCTGTAGGCAGGATATATTACTGAACTGTTTAAAACTATGAAATATTTTTTTTAACAACCAATAAAAGTACAATAATACAACAAAACATAAACTGAGAGCACAAGAACATTGTTTTCCTTTCTGTCCTAGGCTCCTGAAAGATTATTGTAGACTATTTCTAAATATTGTATAGCGGATATCTTCAAAAAACCATCATTTATGGATGAAACATTTCTCCAATACAATAATATTACTGATCCGAATATTAAATGAATCAAGGTGTTTTGTTTTCAGATACATGAAGCATTTAAAAAAAAAAGTTCAGCGAATGATTGTTGATGTAGTTATGAGTACCATTCATCGGGCGTTAAAGAAACACTTCGGTTTCGACACTTTTCGATCTCAGCAGCAGGAAGATGCCGTGAAAGCAGTGCTGAAGGGTGAAAATGGCACATTTAGACTGGATTATTATGAAATAAATGCCAGGAGTTCGCGGAATGCTAGTGCAGCTTAGTGACAGTGCAGTGGTGCTGTTTGCTGATGTGTGTGTGTGTGGACTACTCAAGGTGAGTGGTGCACATGTGTTTGTCCTCATATGCCCACTGGAGCGGGGAATCTGTGACTCTCCAGGTCCCTTTTTGATACATGTAGCTAGAAAACCCAGTGGTTCCCAACCCTGGTCCTGGATGCACCCCAACACTGCATGTTTTGCATGCCTCCTTAATCAAAAACACCTGATTCAGATCATCAGCACATTAGTAGAGACTCCAACACCTGAAACTGGTGTGTCAGAGAAAGGAGACATGCAAAATGTGCCGTGTTGGGGTGCCTCCAGGACCAGGGTTGGGAACCTCTAAGCTAGATCATAGGTTTGCACCAGTGATAAACTTATTTATTGTCCAAACATATTAATAAAACTGTATTTAGATGACTGGCATCAGCCAGTAACCACGTCTGTTTGGCTGATCAAAGGAATAATGAAAATGAAATTCCTGTCATTCCAAACCTCTTTTCAGTGTAAAGAGGATCCTGGCTGTTGAGCTCCAAAATGACAACAAAGCACATTAACTCAACTAGCAGTATATTGTATAACATTATAAGTGAATAACGACACACACACATTGTTTACTGCTAAATTGTAATATATTTACAGATGAGTTTTTTAGCACATGAACCAGGGGGGCCATTGGATGACTTAAAAAATATTTAAAATGTTACATTACTAAAATCTTCTAACTCGAATCTACATTTAAATACTAAAAAACACATAAAATCAAGATGTAAAGATCATAACTATTAGGGCTGCACAATTAATCGAATTTCTAATCGCGATTACAATTATGGATGCCACAATTACGTAATCGTTCAAAGCGGCAATTAATCGTTCAAAGTCCACTTATGTTATTCTGCGTGCTTAAGATGTGTTTTTTCTTTCTACATGTTATCTTAAGGGTTTTTCCATTGTTTTAGTTTTAGTATAACACTATAATACCATTCATATTTTTACTTTTTTTTTTAAGAAACCAATCTGATGTATATTTGACATTTGAGGCGTAATACTATAGAAAAGCACTAAAGGTCTTTCAGTTAGAGTGTTTTCAGCTTGTTTATTTTCATATAAAAATACGGCATGCCGTTGCATCAAACAATGGTATAAACATCATTCAATGTAAATTGTGATAATCGTAATTAATAATCGCAATTTCAAGGGAATAATCGACAATTATGATTTTTGTCATAATCGTGCAGCCCTATATAACTATAGTTTTAATTTTAAGAGAACAAGTTCTGAAACTTCTGAAATCACAAAATGCATCACGGTGAATTTTGCTTCCAATTTCTGGTAATAACAACAGTTTGAATACAGGCAGCTTTGTCATATTTACAGCATAAATACATAAAACATCTTATATGGCACAACATTAAAGATCCAGCAGTATATTTAACCGTGGCCATTGGGTACTTTTTATCCCTGTTTACACCAAACCCCTCTGATTCATGATGACATACTCTTTGTTTTTCCTGCCGCAGGATCAAGTGGAGCACCTGAAAGCTCTGAATGTTCCTGCACGGTCTGCAGGGGGTTCCCTGTGTAGCGCTGACGGCCACAGCACTCAAGATCATGTTGGGGAAGGTTACTTTTAAAAGTAATGCATTACAATATTGCGTTACTCCATAAAAAAGTAACTAATTACGTTACTTAGTTACTTTTTATGGAAAGTAATGCGTTACGTTACTTTTGCGTTACTTTTTAAATCTGGACAGGGCTTGCTTGTTTGTTTTTAAAATAAAAAAGTTATATTTTTTGCAAGTTTAAAAGCCTTTTCACACCAAAAGTGAATAAGCCTCAGGTTGAAGGGAAAGTAAATTTACGTCCGTTCCGTAGAATGCAGAAGAAGACATTTCAACACACTTCAGCAATAAACAAAGACACAAAGTAATTTGTGCTTATTAGTACGGTTGAACTAGATCATCGAAGCTCAGAAGCAAATAGAATGGGATTAAATACATAAAGGATATTTGTGTGGTTTAACATTTAATTATTGCAGGTTTGTGTCATATTCTGAGTTGCATTATTTTTATTCATTTTGAGGAATACTGAATCTGTGTTTTTTGTGATTTAGATGAATTAATGCATATTCATATTTATATTTATTTTAGAACTACAGTAACAATCTGATTTCTCTCAACATGGGGACATGAGAGCTGTCAATCAATAAATTGGAAAAAAAAAGTAATTTGTGTTACTTATTTGAAAAAGTAACTTGTATTTTCTTGTAAATTAAAAAGTAATGAGTTGCTTTACTAGTTATTTGAAAAAAGTAATCTGATTACATAACTCGCGTTACTTGTAATGCGTTACCCCCAACACGGTGTATATGTATAGACATCGAGCGCTGCTGAAGCCTGCCTCAACACTTGTCTTGCCACAACCTGTTTTTCCGTAAAAACTTGAAATTGACGTGATATTCCGTGATCTGTTGCCTGATCCTTACGTCCACTTATTTGCGTTTTCTAAAGAGGCTCTGGGTGGAAATACAGCTGAAAAGGTCAGGTCTTTCATCATTTACTCGTCCTCATGTTGCTCTGAATTGGAATGACATACTCTCATGTGCTGAACGCTTTGTAGAGTCATTTTTCCATACAATGAAAGTGAAATTTTTTTAAAAAATCAACTGCATACGGGTTAGTGACATTAAAGTTATACATTTAATATGCAGTTCAAACATGCAGTGACTTAAATATATCTCTTTTATTATAGGTATATTTGTAATTTTCTGAAGTATAATTCGTTTCGATATTTGGCAGAGAGTTTGGCCATAAAGTCAAAAATGTGCTACAACTGTCATGAGAATAGTCTCTATAAAAGAGTGACATTCTCAAAAAACTTATACAATTGTTTGACCATAAGCCTTTTTTTATTATTTCTTAAAAGAATATTTCAAGAAAACAAGGTGAAGGTGTAAGAAAAATGACTTTTTACTTTTACTTTTTACATTTTTTTTAGTCATTAACTTGAAAGTGGTCTTGAAAAAAGGTTTTCAAAAGGTATACAATTAACAATTAAGTGCTGTTAATGGTTAAATACATTTAAAGGGGTCATGACGTTGCAAAAGACATTATGTTGGTAATGTGGTGTAATGCCAATGGTTTATGCAGTTTAGAGGTTAAACAAAAGCACGTTAGTTTCACAACCTTGTACATTATTGTTTCTCCTCTATGCCCCGCCTTTCTGAAACGCGTCGATTTTTTACAAAAGCTCACGGTCGAAAAGCGAGTTGTGCTGTGCTGTGAGGTGGCCAGCTATCCAGTGCGTTGTGATTGGCCGAATACCTCCAGCGTGTGACGGAAATGTTACGCCCCTCACCATACTGTGATGCCGTGTCCCGGCGCGACGAGACAAAAACATTAAAACCCATTATAAACGTGGCATTTTTTCATCCAGTGGGGACATAATTACTGATCATTATTACTTATACTGTCTTTTTACACGTTTGCGTTGCATCGCGCCGCGTAAACATAAAACCATGTCTGCATTTGTGATCGGAGAAATGACAAACAAGCGCTACTCTACACTGCTCAAAACTCACGTTTGAATCGTCAGTGGCAAATCCTTTAAATATGAAAACGTACTTACAGTCTTTGAGTCAGAACAGCCGGCATTGTAGTCTACTCTACCATGTTCAGTAAACAGTCCTCCATAAAATGCTCTGCATACATCTGAATATTTGGGTTGAAGTGTTCTGGAACAGTGTTGTAAATACAACTTAACCATTGATTTCTAGTCGTGTCCTCTTTTGGAAGACCAAACAAAGTAGTTTCGCTTTCACAACGAAACACACAGCGTCTCCACGACATGGCGGCGGCAGCAACAATACTACAGCGGGCGTAGTGGAGGCGTGTTTAATGAGCCGTTTTTAAAGGGGCGTGGACGGTCTTAACTTTATAAAGACTATCTCTTTTTTTTGAGACTTTAGTCTTGCAACTTCAGGGATCTTATCTATTCACGAACAGCTTGTAACACTCCAAAGAGAAAGGAAAACTTGAAATCGCGTCATATGACCCCTTTAATACGATTAAAAGAGTTTTCGGTAATTGAAACAAAGCTGAAATAAAATAAAAAGATTAGATGTTAAAAAACATTTAAACAAATGACGAAAAACACAACACAACACAATGACTAAAACTTAAACTACAGTTAAAACGGAAAATATAAAGGAAAGCTCATTCAAAATATCAATAAATAAATACTACAATAGTGTATAAAAAACGCCATAACAGCACATTATTTGTACATGATTTTTAAAAGATTTTCACTTTTGTTTTTCATGGGCAGTTTTATTTGTCATTGACCCACACATTCAAATATGGTCTGTCAGCAAGTCACACAAGAACCATTTGAAGACACATCTTAACATGCCATATCTGAACACATGTCAACTTAAATGAGATTTGAGAGCTAAAGTGATGGGGAAGATCTTCATGAACATCACTTTCTTTCCGTTTAATTCAAAACACAGAAGTCATATGGATGACTTTACACAAAGCAAGTTATAGATGCATACTGCGGTGGAATATACTGTATATAATATATGATATATAGGTAAGCAACATTGCACGACCAAGATGTTTCTCCGAATATCAGCATGACTGCAATGTTACACTGATTTTATACAGTAGTAGTTCAGTAAACAAGAAGTTAAAATTACGTACATTTTTAGGCACAATATTGACTGGTTTTGCTCAATTACGCAAACAAAAATAGTTCCAATCAAAGCCACAGCAGAATTGTTGTGTCTCCGAGCAACACATGTTTTGCTGTGTGAGTGAGTGAGTGAGTGAGTCAATGATTCAGTAACCCATTCATAAAGACAGTGTCACTTGCCTCGTTTCTGAATGAATCAGCAGTTTGAACAAATCGGTTGAATGAATGAGTAAATGACTTGTCATTTTTTGTGCAATGTCTTTTGCCGCCACCTACTGGTGCTTTGGTTTCATATTTAAAAGTATCATTACATTTTCCCCAACATTGTATGTAACAAAATACTATTTTACAACATTAATCTTATAAATTAGTTATGCATTTGAAATTTTGTGGTGTAAATGCATTTATGGCACCTCTATATGGCATGCCACTTCAGATGCAGCTTCTGTGTTTCCTGCAGTGGAAAAATGGAGATTGTTGATGCTGATTTAATTTGAATGGTAACAACTCTACAGTTTCTTATTATTCTAACTGATTTAATTGAAACAATGTAAGAATTTGATGTGAAAGATGACACATTTAATAAGGTTAGGGGGAAAATTACCATTTATAAACATAGTGGGAAATAACATCCGTTTTGTTACATACAGCAACTCATTTCTACCTCTTTCCAGTCACAGAGCACTTTATTTTGAGAGATGTTTAAGTGAGAGAACATCTGTAACTTAGTCCAGATTGGGGGAAATTGTAATGTTTAATAATTTATTTTATGTAAACAGTGTCTTGTATTAAATAGCTTAAGAAAACTCACGTCCAATCATTGACTAAACCGAGTAAACAATAATGCATTTGCTTGTTTGGGGCAAAAACTATTTTGGTGCCTGAACGCTATTTCTTGAGTCTCTTAGTAGATCTGTAGACGTATCAGTAGGGATGTAACGATTAACCGCAAGCAGGTTGAAATACATGACGATTCAAATCGGCTGAGATGCTAAGCAAATCGCGATTCAGTTAGGGGTAGGAGTTTATATGAATGCATGTCTGAGGGGAACTTACTGTCTTTCGATGCTATTTTTTCTTTTCCTGTTGCTTCTGTATAATGCATATTAAAGCTCATAAGTGCAGCGCTGCTTTGTTTTCAGCAGAAACCAAGGAAAGGCTTTAAGCGCCACCTGCTGGCAGAGAGTGCATCTGCGTCTCGTTCAGCTCGTCTGCTGTTTCGGTTTCATGCAGATCTTTTTTATGCATAGTATCACAAAACTGAAGTCAGACCATTCTGCTTTTGCTTCAAATTTTGAAATTATACAATCTAATTTAGATTAAAAACTGCTCATGTTGCATGTATGCAGCATCTTTGTTTGCATCATGATTAAAATGCCTCTAATTTTAATGCAGGGTATACTATACTCACCCAAAGACAGAGACCAGCTCATCCGCGAAGAAATCGCCCGCAAACAGGTTGGGAACAAAAAAATCCAGTCTGGATATCTTCATGCTTCTGAGTAGTTAAACAGCCATTGTGTCTGGTATGCTGTGTGTTCTGAATTCAGGAGAAGCGAGGATCAGAGAAAGAGCAGGATAAACTCCCATCCTGGACTTTGAGGCAATGGTTGGTTTTTGTGAACAAGAAGGGTGAGCTCAAACACAGACACTTTAAATTCTGGCTTAAGGGTGTAATAAATGTTTAATAAAACAATAACGTGGTTCGAAAACAAAAAGAAACATGCATGAATATTTAGCTCACTTTATATACATCAAATACATGTCATTTTAGATGATATGCATATTTGATTATTTCCATTTTATTTCACCTAGATTCTGCTCCATTTTCCTGAATATAGAACATAATCTTAATACAAAAGTTTGTGGTCAGTAAGATTTTTAATGTTTTTAAAAGATGTCACTTCTGCTCATCAAGACTGCATTTATTTAATTAAAATACAGTAAAAACAATAATATATTGAAACGGTTGTCTATCTGAATATATTTTAAAATGTAATTGATTGCTGTGATCAAAGCTGTATTTTCAGCATCATTACTCCAGTCTTCAGTGTCACATGATCTTCAGAAATCATTCTGATTTGCTTTTCCAGGATTCTTTGATGAACAGAAAGTACAAAAGAACAGCATTTGATCTACACACAACTGTCCGCCTCTGGTTTCTTCATCTCTGCAACACCAGAGGGCAGTATTTGGCACTGGTTTCATAGAGGTTGCATTCCCATAATGAGAGAGGTTGGGAATTTATTGTTTATTTGTGACGTTCATAATTAAGGTTGAACGTTTTTCTCATTTGAAGCTCTTCTGATTTGACAACACAAAACTCCCCCCACCATCTTCCTCTTTATTGTGGACCCCATGTTTCAGACGGCGGAGACTCTGTTTCTGGTCCCTGTCTTACAGCAGCCACATCGGCCATAAACACATCCAGTCACGATCAGAGCGATGAATGTCACTGCAGAAAGAATGAAACACAACTGACATAACTAACTTAACATTTGACTGGTACTCTTTCAGGAAGAGCTATAATTAGCTGCTTACTTATTTGTGCAATAACAGTGAATTGAACGTTGAAAGATAATTTTGATCATGTTCTATTCTGTAATGTTAATATAAATCATACACTGTCAAAAAAGGTTGCATTTTAATGCGCGCAACAGCCTGTCACTGGCAGTCCCTTACAGTGTGGAATAAAAGTATTTAGTCAGCCACCAGTTGTGCAAGTTCTCCCACTTAAAAAGATGAGAGAGGCCTGTAATTTTCATCATAGGTATACCTCAACTATGAGAGACAAAATGAGAAAAAAAAATCCAGAAAATCATATTGTAGGATTTTTAAAGAATTTATTTTGCAAATTATGGTGGAAAATAAGTATTTGGTCCATAACAAAATTTCATCTCAATACTTTGTATATACCCTTTGTTGGCACTGACAGAGGTCAAACGTTTTCTGTAAATCTTCACAAGGTTTTCACACACTGTTACTGGTATTTTGGCCCATTTCTCCATGCAGATCTCCTCTAGAGCAGTAATTTTTTTGGGGCTGTCGCTGGGCAACATGGAATTTCAACTCCCTCCAAAGATTTTCTATGGGGTTGAGATCTGGAGTCTGGCTAGGCCACTCCAGGACCTTAAAATGCTTCTTACGAAGCCACTCCTTCTTGCCCGGGCGGTGTGTTTGGGATCATTGTCATGCTGAAAGTCCCAGCCACGTTTCATCTTCAATGCCCTTTCTGATGGAAGGAGGTTTTCACTCAAATCTCACGATACATGGCCCCATTCATTCTTCGTTTACACGGATCAGTCGTCCTGGTCCCTTTGCAGAAAACAGCCCCAAAGCATGATGTTTCCACCCCCATGCTTCACAGTAGGTATGGTGTTCTTTGGATGCCACTCAGCATTCTTTCTCCTCCAAACACACCAAGTTGATTTTTACCAAAAAGTTCTATTTTGGTTTCATCTGACCATAGACATTCTCCCAATCCTCTTCTGGATCATCCAAATGCTCTCTAGCAAACTTCAGACGGGCCTGGACATGTACTGGCTTAAGCAGGGGGACACGTCTGGCACTGCAGGATTTGAGTTCCTGGCGGTGCAGTGTGTTACTGATGGTAGCCTTTGTTACTTTTGTCCCAGCTCTCTGCAGGTCATTCACTAGGTCCCCCCGTGTGGTTCTGGGATTTTTGCTCACAGTTCTTGTGATCATTTTGACCCCACGGGGTGAGATCTTGCGTGGAGCCCCAGATCGAGGGAGATATCAGTGGTCTTGTATGTCTTCCATTTTCTAATAATTTGCTCCCACAGTTGATTTCTTCACACCAATCTGCTTACCTATTGCAGATTCAGTCTTCCCTGCCTGGTGCAGGTCTACAATTTTGTTTCTGGTGTCCCTTGACAGCTCTTTGGTCTTGGCCATGATAAGGTTTGGAGTGTGACTGTTTGAGGTTTTGGACAGATGTCTTTTATACTGATAACGAGTTCAAACAGATGCCATTAATACAGGTAACGAGTGGAGGACAGAGGAGCCTCTTAAAGAAGTTGTTACAGGTCTGTGAGAGCCAGAAATCTTGCTTGTTTGTAGGTGACCAAATACTAATTTTACCGGGGAATTTACCAATGAATTCTTTAAAAAATCTACAATGTGATTTTCTGGATTTTTTTTTTCTCATTTTGTCTCTCAAGTTGAGGTATACCTATGATGAAAATACAGGCCTCTCTCATCTTTTTAAGTGGAGAACTTGCACAATTGGTGGCTGAATAAATACTTTTTTGCCCCACTGTATGTTAAAATGTGTTTTAAATAAAGTTAAGTGGTTATCACTACCCATTTTACTCTTAGTAATTTAATACATTTCATAATTTAAAAGTGTAGTTCAGAAGTATCGTATCGTTATCGATATCGACGATACTGCCTTGAAAAATATCGGTATCGGTGATCATCATCAGAAACCTGAAACTGTAACATATGGACCACAAAGCTGAGTAAATAAGCTTTCCATTGATGTATGGTTTGTTAGGATAGGACAATATTTGGCCGAGATACAACTATTTGGAAATCTGGAATCTGAGGGTGCACAAAAAAATCAAAATATTGAGAAAATCGCCTTTAAAGTTGTTCAAATGAAGTTCTTAGCTATGCATATTACTAATCAAAAATTAAGTTTTAATATATTTATTTACAAAATATCTTCATGGAACATGATCTTTACTTAATATCCTAATGATTTTTGGCATAAAAGAAAAAAAAAAATAGATCATTTTGACCCATACAATGTATTGTTGGCTATTGCTACAAATATACCCCAGCGACTTAACACTGCTTTTGTGCTCCAGGGTCACAAATGTCCTCCCACATTTACAGTCAACTGCTTGTCAGAGTTTTCTAATGTCAGGATAAGTGCCGTGCCCTCACTAAAATAGCAAGCTAAGTATGGATGTGCGCTTGGTGGAAGCCTTTAATCGCAGTAGAAGCTCTCCGCCTTGTGTTCAAACAAAACCTCTTCCAACATGCCTCTAGATGTGGCCACAGTGCAGAGATGTAATGATAGTGTAGTGACAGTGGCGCTTACAGAAGAACAGCAGCATGATGAGAAACGCCGCCTGCGTGAGCGGGTGGTCTTGAGGAAGACCCTGCAGTTTGGTCCAGACGTTCTGGAGAATCGCCATCATTTCCTCTGAAGCGCTCATTCTGATCCTGCAGATACGCTGTGATAAAATAAAACACGTGACAGAGACAGGGTCTTCAGGCCCTCTAGAAAAGAGCTGCTTTAGATTAGCGCTTCATAGTTGTACTAGCACATTATATATTAGCACATTTCATGTTTTAGATTACACTGCAGCTGGTGTTGGTTGACTTGCATTTTTCTCATGCATCTTTCTGTGTTCACAAATGACTCATTTAACTATATACGCATTTAAGAATGATTATTAATACAATAATGTGTCCTTTTGTGTTGGCAGTTTATGTGTTGGCAGCTATTATTCAAATCAATGCAGCATTTCAGCACTGAGGCCATGCACAGTGTTTCCTGTGAGGAAACTGTATCTTTCTTCCGTTTCACAGTTGTGTTCACCGAATGTGACTTGGTACTTCAAGCAACTAGGAAAAAAAAACAGAACCAGCTAGTTGAGCCAGTCATTAAATTTCTGCTGTATGTGGGTGTGACGCCCGTGGGTGTGCCATCACGGTATAAAATGAACCCTGCTGATGAAAGAATCATTCCTTACTTTGGATTTCCTTTTTAAAATGAATTTAGATTGTCCCGTTTGAAGCTTACGTGTACCACAGTGTGTACTTCTATCTGATCTCTTTATAGCAGCACTAGAAGTTCATCAGAACACAGTGTGTTATTCCTAGTAGAATTATATATGCATTGTTGCGAACCGCAATTCTCAAATTCTCAGCCTAATTCATATTCACAAAATAGCTGTAGCAAATGCACAACTCAATTTACATTCGCAAAATAAGATCCCTAAATGCAAAATGCAGTTCATAAATATGCACAATGCATACTTTTTTGAATGTTTCAAACCGTAGGAATTTGCAAACTCTCCGTCTATGCGAATGGCTATGTATTTCTATGCGCCTATTTTGAGAATTTCCTGCCTTGACCCAGTTTACATATTGCAGTTTTATGAAACTTACATTCTCTTTAGCCAGTCAGATGTGAGTGTGAACCCAGCCAGTCATTAATGCACCTTACTCATGCTATGACTCAGGAAGTAGTGCAATGTGCTTTGATAAGTTTTGTCGTTCAGATAACCAAACTCAACATGTATGCAATTTTTGATAATAAAATGTGGTGTTTGCAAGGCTAGATACTGTTATGTGCACTAATCAAGGCATTGAATCATTGAGCAAGGCTGTGTATGTCAGGGGCTGGCGTCTGGTGTTCTCCCTCTCACCACCAGAGGTCGCCATCTCCCATCCTCCCGGACTCTTTCTCCGTCACCTTGACACCACACACCTGGGCACCCACTCACACACACACACAGCTGTCGCCCATCCGGGACTCCATCACCTGCACTCCACACACCTGTGCACACACTCACTCTCACACAGCTGTGGCCCGTCACGAGGACTATTTAGGCGCCTTCCCCACGCCACTCGGGGCGGATGATTAAGGTTTGGTTGAGTTGTGTTACGAGTGTTTCAAGTGTCTGTTCCGGGACTGATGCAAGCCAGAGGTGGCCGTTTTGCATCAGTGCCCATTTGCGTGTTCTAGCCTGTTTCAGAGTCTTAGCTCTGTTTTTGTTTCTGTTTGTTACCTTTGTTTTCCCCTGGCAGTGGAATAAAACCTGCATTTGGACCCAAAACCCTTGCTCACACGGTGTGATTCCTGACCGCGCCGTGACAGTGTATGATTGGCTAGATGGAAAACTAACATTTTTGATTGGTTAAAGAGAGCGTCTTGTTTGAAAAATACTAATTTGTAAATCGGGACTGCCAGGAAAAAACTTGCAAATGCATGATCAACAATCAATTTATACACGTAGAAACATTCAGAAATGTGCAGGCGTACTTGTGTGAAGTGTGAATATTATTTTGTGAATGTTCTGTACATTTGGTTGCGCATTTGTAAAATGTTTTTTTGTGAATATTAATTAGGTTCTGAGTTTGTGAATTGGGAATTAGCTGACACATTTGTGAATCATGTTTTGTTGGCATTTTTGACACCGTTTTAACTCCATATTAGACAACTAAATATGACAATCGCAAGGCCTTCACTTTCCTTCATCATTTTTGGTGTTTCACTGATTTTTAGTGGATGTAAGAAGTGTTTTTTGAACAACATATCAAGTGTAATAATTTTTGTGTAGTAAACAATCATTTTTTTGAGAAATGTTTTACTTGAAATGCGTAAGAACAGAATCAAGGCATGTTCTCCACAGAATCGCATTGCATTTTTTTCTTTGTATGCATCTATATGATGATACATGGTTGTATAACAGCAATATTTTCATGCACATTTTTGCTAATGTTAATAGGTTTTTAAAAAAAACATATTTTTAGGCAATGACACAAATTATTTGTTGGATATGAATCAGTCACTGTTCCTATGAATTGTGAGTCGAAGGCTGTTTGGGAAATAATCCAGTGTTGCAGTCTTCAGAAAATTGCTGTAATGACCAAATAAAAAGTGCATTATATTATTCACAATGGTGCTTCATTTTGCTAGTAAAATTATATTGCCAGCAAAATGATGGTTATACATAGCCCAGCCTACTTGTGTTATCTCGGTTTAAAATAATGCCACTTTTTAATGTCTTGTTATCGAATGCTTTCAAACTCTGTATGTAATTTGAGTGTTCAGATACTCTCGTGGGCCGCTGTGCAGTTGAACTTTCCCCCTCCCATTCCATGTCTCGCATGTTTTTGTAAGTTGTAGATATTCCAAGTACAAACAAATTTCTGCTGACCAAGTCAATATCTTCATGCTCACAGGCTCGCAGTTATTCAAGGACATAGATCTACACACACACACACACACACACACCAGTCATCCAGATAGTTTTCTGCTCTCACCTTAGTTTGCCGTTACACTTAGTTTGCCGTAACACTCCTCACATGGACTTGTGTGAAGTTTTGAGCGCTCTGTCCTGTCCCACAGTTGTTGTGAGCTGCTGAGTGACTAGCCGCTGTGCAGTCATGCTGTGTTTGGCCTCCAGTGTTTGAGATTTCCAGTATGACGAGTAGCTCCTACAGCACACACCACACGTTCTGTCAGTCTCTCTCTCGCTCTCTCTCTGTTTACCACGTCCATCCCCACCCCCTTTTTGTCTGGCTCTGTCTTTTCTCCTCCCCTCAAATCACTGTGGAAACGGGGTTTTTTTCTCTCTTCCTTTTGTCAAAGTCTGGAGGTTCTTTTGAAATGGACTGTTTTGTGTCTTGTGTGTGTGTGTGTGTGTGTGTGTCTGTGTGTGTGTGTGTGTGTGTGTCTGTATATTGGATTTGGAAAACAATATAGGGTTACACTTTACTTGAAGGGGTGTGCATAAGACTGACATGACACCTTCATAATCATGACATGACACCTACATAATCATGACATGACACGTCATGAATTTGAAGGTTTTTTATGCATGTTTATGACAACTGTCATTAAGTGTCATTTGCTCAGTTATGTAATTTTTAATGCAAAGATGACATTGTTTGAGATGTCTTTGTTATGGGTTATGGTTAGGGGTAAGGGTAAGGGTAGGGTTAGGTCAAATAATGTCATATTTGCATTAAAAATGACATAACTGAGCAAATGACACTTTATGACAGTTGTCATAAACATGCATAAAAAAAAACCTTCATATTCATGACATGTGTCATGTCATGATTATGAAGGTGCCATGTCAGTCTTATGCACACCCCTTCAAGTAAAGTGTTACCCAATATAGTGTTAAACATCTTAATGAGGGTACATTTCACACCAAAAACAAGAAGGCTAGCAAGCATGCAATTAAAAAAAAAGGAAATAAATAAGTGATTGTATGGATAAATAAGTCAATAAATAAACATTATCGTATAATAAAAGTATTGTAACATTAAATGTAATATAAAAATATTTTGCCTAAAGACTATGAGGTTTATTTAGGACAATTTTTTTTACAGTAAAAATACAATAATACAGTGTACATTTTTGTTTTTAAGATAATGGCAAATAGTATAAATGCTTTACAGTTGAAATAATGTTTTAGATATAGTATTAGATCTATTTTTTTCCAGTGAGAATTGGGTGTGATGTACCTTGTTGTCATGAAAATAATGAAAAAAAGTCTTCATGTTCCTAAAAAAAAAGAAAAAAAGAAAAAAAAAGAACTATACATGTGAAATTTATTTACAGTTAGTTTATTTGCTCCCTCTTGTCATACAGCCGAGCAAACTTTCACGCCTTATAAGTGTGTGTGATTTTTTTTTAAATGTATTTTTAATGTTTACTGCTCAATTTCAGCCTTTGTTTTCCATTTGTTTACCATGAAGTTCCATATGGCTTCAGACATCTTGTGTTTGGATTCAGAAAGGAGGAAAGCATTGCTCTGTATGTGTCTTTAGAGGAAGTCACTAATGGGAAACGTGGTCTATAGTGAACAGTGAGAGCGGGGGAATGGGGCTCTGGTTATGGGCGGCAGTGTTGGCACAGTGGGTCTTTACATGTAAATGTGTTTTGTGAGGGTTTCTGCCTCTCTCTGCCCCCTATAAGCTATTTCAGACTCTGAAACCTGAAACCCAGAAGTCAGTGAAGAGAGAAGCGCACGTCTTTATTTTAGAGGTCACACAGGATGTGTGTGCACAAGTCTTTATACTTGTAGAAAACAACCCCTGTTCTTTCTCTAAAACAAAATGAGTATTCTCGAACAGAAGTTATCATGTACTACCTACCATATGACATGAAACACAGAAGCAGACAGTCCATACAGTGACCAGCAGGGGTATTTTGTCTAAGGCAGCAAGAGAAATATAACGGGAAAAATTGGCAGTACAAAAAATAAAACAAGAACGCTATGGGAATAACTTCTCGTCCAGGCTCATGTCATTTCTAGGCTGGATTATTGCAATGCTCGTCTGGCTGCACTTCCAGCATGTGCAATCAGACCTCTGCCAATGATTCAGAATGCAGCAGCACGTCTTGTTATGTCACACCGCTTCTCATCTCTCTGCACTGGCTTCCAGTTGCGGCTCGCATCAAGTTGAAGACATTGGTGCTTGCCTACAGAACAGCCACAGGCTCCGCACCCTCCTACCTCCGCTCTCTCTTATACATCTACACCCCCTCCAGAAGCCTGCGGTCGTGGTCCCATCACAAAGAGGCACAAAATCACTCTCCAGGACGTTTTCTTTCACCGTACCCTGTTGGTGGAATGACCTACCTAACTCCATCCAAACAGCCGAATCCCTTACAATCTTCAAGAAACAACTGAAAACTCATCTCTTCCGTGAACATCTAACGGCATCCTCCTAAAAAAATCAATTCCATGCCTTCACTTTTTCATATCAGCAGCTAAATCTGACATGAACTGCTCCATATGTGACTGTTTCTATGGCAACCGGAGCTTCTAATGTCAGGTGCAGTGATGTGATGGCTTAACCAACTGGCCGTTGGCTCTTGTATTTAGAAGGTGGGACTTATTCCGCCATATTGCACTCTTGCGCTTTCTCCCATTTATATGAAATGTGAGTGCACGGTCTTTATATATCTAAAACCTTTAGTCAAACTGACCACTTTCATCAGTCAAAAGGAACCTGTCAGCTTTTAATAGTGCACACTTCATTGAAATAAAAATGTTTCTTTGGGCATTTGGTCTAAAGGTGCGGTCACATCGGCGAATTTCAGTCTGGCCAAGCAAAATCTGCTTATATTGAAATTACTGTATTTCTGCTTGCTGTAAAAATTAAATAAAATAAAAAAAGTGAAATTTGCAATAAATAACCAGCTTTTGCCAGAACTTTACCATAAAAAATGTTAGCTACATTTGAAGTTTTGAAAAAAAAGAATAATAATTAACTGAAATAATGTTAATATACCAAATTACTAAAATATAGCCACATAAAGAATTGCTATTCCACAAGCTGAGGTGAATAATCATAACACTCAACACCATCATACACTAAAATAATGCAATAAACATTGTTTTTAACAACACAAGTAGCTACCATAAATAACATGTAACATAAAAACCTTAATGCACATGACTGATAAGAACAAAAGTTTTTCAATGACAATCACATGTGAAGTGTCACACAGAGAATTAATTCTGGGAATGTCAATTTACTGTTTTTCACTATAAATGCTAAGATTATGCAGAAAACTGTACATTTAACAGTATTTTTCTGTAAAATGACATAAAATGCCTCATTAGATCTATTACAGTGTTTTGCTGTACATAGTAAGGGAATTCCCTATTAACCAAATAACAGGCTTTTACCTTAGAATTTTTACAGTCTCTACTAGGGCTGCGATATTTAACGCGCGTCTTGTCAGTAATGCCGGTTCACTGACAAGCTGCGCAAAACCACTTCATATTTGCGCATAGTTTTGCGCATCTCATCAGTGAACACGGTCTGTGTATAATGCTGCTCCATGTAAGCTCGCACGTGATGGAGATTTTACTGCTGACTACATAACTTTACTGACATGCGCGTTAAATATCGCATCGCCACCAGCCGACGGTATTGCTCAAGCTGTATCTGTGGAACGCGGCGCGTCCTTGTGTGTGTGTGTGTGTGTGTGCAGATATGATGAGGAATGGGGCAATGAGGAAGATGACTCCGAGAAGAGGAAGAAAGAGCTCGGAGATCTCTTCAGGAAACAGATGATGCTGAGAAGGGTGAGCACACGGACGGGGCACTCACTAGCAAAAGGACAAATAGTGAATTTCAAAACGTATCCAGTTCACTTTGCACTCCAAAACTTATGGAATCCCATTTCCCGACACGAAGGTCATTGTGACTTTTAATCTCACAATTCTGACTTTATTTCTTAGAATTGCGAGATATAAATGCCTTTGTTTTGTTTCTTGATTTGAGAGTTTATAATCTCGCATTCAAACGTTTTTGCTTTGCAATTGCGATTTCATATCCTGGCACATATTACTTTCAGATTTTTTTTTTTTTTTTTTTTTTTTTTTTTTTTTTTTGCCATTTGTCTGACTTTTATACTCCAATTGTGAGTTTAAATTTTACGCAATTCTGAGAGAAAAAGTCAGAATTGTGAGTTTATATCTCAGAGTTTATATCTCGCAATTCTGACTTTATAATTCGCAATTGCGAGTTTATATCCCACAATTCTGTGAAAAAAGTCAGAATTGAGAGATACGTTAAAGGATGCAAAACCGCGCGAAAAAAAATTCCAATTGTGAGACTTACACATGCAATCGGAGCAAAAAAAGTCAGAATTGTGAGACGTTAAACATGCAATCGCGATGAAAAAAAAGTCAGAATTGTGAGACGTTAAACATGCAATCGCGAGGAAAAAAAAGTCAGAATTGTGAAGACGTAAACATGCAAGCCGCGATAAAAAACAATTCAGAAGTGTGAGACGTAACAGCAATCGGATAAAAAAAAAGTCAGACTGTGAGACGGTAAACTGCAATCGCAGGAAAAAAATTCAAATGTGCGATAAAAAGTCGGAATAACTTAAAAAAAATTTGTATTCAGTGGTGGAAACGGGCTTCCATAATTGTCCAATAGTCCAATTCTGAGGAAAATAAATTTTACTATTCCACTAATTTTGGACATTTCATGTTTAATCTCGCAATTCGGATTTTATGCCTCGCAATTGGTGAGTTTATATCCTTGCAATTCTGAAAGCAGTCAGAATTGGTGCAGACGTAAACTCGCATTGCAGAAACAAAGCAGAATTGTTAGATAAAAAGCCGAATTAACTTGTTTTATACTTTTATTCAGTGGCAGAAACAGGCTTCCATAAAAGATTCCATTGCCAACTATAGATAAATGATATTATATAAAAAGTTCCACAATGAAAACTCTAAAGAGTTGGAAGAGTTTGTCATGATGACACAAACTGAGCCTCATTGTTTTGATTGACTGATAGATTTAGTTGTCGCTGTGCAGAAATTCCCAGGATTCCCATTAATAATTTTCATGACTGTAAAACAGTAAATACAGAAATACACAGCTGTTCAAAAGTTTGGGGTCAGTAAGATTTCTTACAGTGTTTTTGAAAGAAGTCTCTCATACTAACCAAGGCTGCATTAATATTGAAACCATTAACATTGTGAAATATTATTACTATCTGAAATAACTTTCTTTTTTTTTTTAAGTATTTTATTTTTGTGATGCAAAGCTGAATATTCTGATATGATGATTTGCTGCTCAAGAAAAAAAAAAAAGTATTATTATTAATGCTGAAAACTGTTTTTTAAATATTTTTGTAGAAAAAAATGATACATTTTTCCAGGATTCGTTGATGAATAGAATGTTCAAAAGAACAGCATTTATTTGAAACCGAAATCTTTTATAACATTATGAATGTCTTGACTGTCACTTCTGATGATTTAATGCGTCCTTGCTGAATAAACATATTAAAAAAATCTTACAAACCCTAAACTTTTGGACAGTAGTGTATATAAAAAATAACGTGCAGTTTCTAAAATTTTTTTTAGGAAAGCAGTGCAGTAAATGCTAACATGAAGTACTTTATAATTTAAATTATATTTCTGCACATTGCAGTAATGAGAATGGGATTTTTTTGCATTACAATAATGACAGTTAGGGGGAATGTGCTCACATTTAATGACACACAATCACACAAGTACAGTGAGACATTCAGATGAAAAACAACATCCTCCTTCGCTTCGCCCTCACAGTCTGAGTCTGTGCCAGACCATTCCTCCATATCTCTCTCTCGTTTCTCTCTCCTCCACATGTGTTTTCCAGCTGTGTGTTTGAAGCCTCCCCCATAAAGTTGAGCTGTACAGAAAGGAGTTCTGAATGATTTTCAGTTTTCCTTCCTTCGAAACATGTATCAAAACCCACTATTTACTTTCTCAATATTAGTTACACATTATAAAATCATAACCTTGAGTTGTGCACAGAAATGTGCACAATGAAAATCTACTCATCTGTTATGATTTTATAGTGCTAGCAGTAACAGTATCACTATTAGGACGATACAGAGATTTGAGCATGTTAAACCAATGACCAACTTCTCTTTTCTTATTCATAGAGTTCAGAAGTGACAAAAGAGACGTTTGTTCCACCAGGTCAGTTCCAGAGTTGATACATATGTCATTTTCCGTGCTCAGGATAATTTGAGGAAATAGGATTCAATCAATTCGACAGTGTGTCAGTTTAAAGGAGACCCTCTCTGAGTCTATAAGTGTCCCCAGAATGTGTCTGTGAAGTTTCAGCTCAAAATACCCCACAGATCATTTATTATATAATTTTGAAAATGCCAATTTTGAGTGGAAGCAAAAACATCCTGTTTTTGTGCATGTCTCTTTAAATGCAAATAAACTGCTGCTCCCCACCCCCTTTTCCAGAATAGAGCTGCTCCATTACAGCTCGGACCTGCTAAAACATCTGTTTTGGTTCTGATAATCATGTTTATATCATATAACTTCTGATGTACGATTTTCTGAGCGCACACATCCGAAGCACACGCACAGAAAGCGGCTGTCACACGGCATGTGAGTACTAAACTAAGTTCTCATTCACACACAAGCTTACGTTAAAAACACACACGAGTTACAAAAACAGTGGGTTATGTCTGTGAAGGTAAACAGCTGGGAAATAAATCACATGTTTATTTTAGATCTAAACAGTGTTCTGTGCTCGTCTGTGCAGCCAAAAACAGAACAGTTAGCATGTTTTGCTCAAACTTTCTCCATGGCGTTAGAGCTGCTACACCGTTGTCGCTCGCGAAATCAAAATGAAGGCGCCGTGAGCGTAAACTTACAGATTAAGGGGCGGTGATATTATAATGAGATCCCTTTGCCACGTCACCAAGAAAGCAAAATCAGACGTGCTCGTTTTCTCAAACGCCCCTTGCAGAAAAAGGCTTCCCAAAACAGGGAACTACAGGGTTAAACTTTTTCACGTTTGCTTGGTTTTAGTCCCGGGGACCTTATTATAGCACTTACAACCTGGAGAAGTCAGATTTTCATGATACGTCACCTTTAAAGCAGGGGTGTCCAGTCCTGCTCATGGAGGGCAAACGTCCTGCAGAGTTCAGCTCCAACCAACACCAACACACTCGCCTGAAAGTTTCTAGTGAATCTGAAGACATTGATAACCTCTGCTCAGGTGTGTTGAATTGGGGCTGAACTCTGCAGGACAGTGGCCCTCCGGTAACAGGTTTGGACTCCCCTGGTGTAAAGCTTCACGTTGTTCATGTGTTCTCAGATGCTGACTGTGTGTTGAAGGATGCCAGCAGTCAGAGAATCCCCAGACTCACGGTGAAGGTAACGCCACATCCTCAAGACTGCTTCACACTCATTTGAAGCACTTAAACAGTATCCTGAAAGTCTTCTATACAGCATCATATCATCAGCCACCATGTACTGTACACTGGAGTCTCAAACTATATCTCTGAAACCTCTGCATATTCAAAGTCTAAACTGTGATCAGAATATGACCGGTTGAGCTGAGGACTTTTAGAGCAGAGAGCACTGTCCGTCTCTCCTGCAGGAGTGTCTGACCAACCACAGGGGGGCAGCAGAGCTCTCAGACAAGTAATGCAGAGGTCACATAAACAACCAATGCACTATCAGTGTCTTATTGTCACATCATATTTAATTTGATATCAGTGTCAGAGCTGAAGAGAAGTGCAGCTGCATGTGTTGCTGAAGGAAAACAGTCTGATTCGAATTACTTGCTCTTCATCAACTCGACCTCAACATTTAGACGGATTCACTACAGCCTCTCAAGTCCACTCAGTGAGCCAATCACAGTTTGTCCTTACACAGAGATCGACACGAAAACTGAAAATGTGTTTATATTAGGGCTATCGATTAGTTAAAAAAGTTAACTAATTAATATCAATAATTTTTGTAATTACTAGCAGTAAATTGCATCTAACATTACAATTTCTAATCATAAATGTATTTTCACTTTGAATCTCCAAATTAATGTGGAAACAATATAAAGACAGTATAATAATGCCTTTTTAATGACATCTTTTTATTACCGTAAATAAAGGCCAATATCACTAATACCAATACTGATGCTTGTATTAAATGGTTTATTTAAAAAAAAATTATTTAGCCATTCAGCTGTATAATTAAAAGCCAGGCCCAAATTTAAAGTGATCAGATTGTTTTTTATTTTCATTTATAAACAATTAACAATTAAACATTAACATTCTTATTATTAAAAATATAAAAGCATATCAGTTTGTTCCTGCTTGACATACAACAACAACACTAGTTATCTGACTGTCTCAACTTACTAACTAAACATTAAGGGTAACACTTTACAGTAATGTCCCATTAGTTAATGATTAATTAATTGATCTAACATCAGATAATGCATTAAATAACATTAACTAATAATGAGCAATACGTTTGTTACAGTATTTGTTAACGTTAGTTAATAAAAATACAATAGTTCCTTGTTAATTCTTGTCGGCTCAAGTCGATTAAGTAATGTTTACAGATACAACTTTTGATTTTAATAAAGTTTTAGTAAATATAAAAATCAACATTAAATAAGATTAATACATGCTTTATAAATAATGAAGCCCATGTTAACAAATGGGACATTTTTGTAATGTGTTACTGATTTTGAGTAACTGCAGTAATTAACTGCATTCACAATAAATATAACTTCCGTAATACTTCCATTTCGCTTAAAGGATAGTTCCCCCAAAAATGAATTACCCTGATTTACGTCCCCTTCATTTCCATCTAGGTTATATGACTTTCTTCTTTCAGAATAATACAATTGGAGTTATATTTAAAAAATGTCCTGGCTCTTTCAAGCTTTATATTGGCAGTGAATGTGTTGTTGAGATTTTGAAGCCCAAAAAAGTGCACCCATCCATCATAAAAAGTGCTCTATCCCTTTAAACAGACTATTCAGTCTGAAATAATACAATGCAGGTCTTGTGTTTGTCCACTGAGATTCAGTTGGACCAAGACAATTATAAAAATATTATAATTATAGTTGAAGTTTTCCTTTCTCTTTGGAGTGTTAAAACTCTTGGTGCATAAAGAAGATCTATGAAGTTGCAAAGACTAAAGTCTCAAAAAAAAAGATATTCTTTATCAAAGTTAAAACTCTGCCACACCCCCCTAAAACGGCTAGTTCTAACACGCCCCCACATGTCTACCTCACTATGTGGGAAGATTTGATAACGCCGCCCAAATGTTCACAAGCAAAGAAAGAAGGTGTTACTTTTATTCCTCGCTGTAGTATGTTGCTGCCGCCATGTCGTGAAGGCGCTGTGTGTTTCGTTGTGAAAGCGAAACTACTTTGTTTGGTCTTCCAAAAGAGGACGATATCCGCTTCGTCATGCCTAGAGCTGATCCGTGCTGGTCGCTGAGGAAATACTTCAACTTCGTCGCTGTGGATTGCCGGATCGGCTTTCACCGTGGACGATGTGGAGTCCAGCCCGGGGTCATCACATTTGTTTGCCGCAAGCCGGCCGGACACTCCTTCATCGAATCTGCCGGCAGCGCCGTTCTCAAGCCCGCCACCTCTGCTCACTCTAGCCCTCCGTGTGTGACTGTGTTTTGCGTTGTTGGAAAGCGAAGACACTTTGTTTGGTCTTCCAAAAGAGGACACGACTAGAAATCAGTGGTTAAGTTGTATCTACAACACTGTTCCAGAACACTTCAACCCCCGAAATATTCAGATGTGTCCAGCGCATTTTATGGAGGACTGTTTCCTGATCCTGGTAGAGTAAACAACAATGCCGGCTGTTCTGACTCAAAGAATTTAAGTACATTTTTTATATTTAAAGAAATTGCCACTGATGATTCAAACGTGAGTTTTGAGCAGTGTAAAGTAGCACTTGTTTGTCATTTCTCTGAACACAAATGCAAACAGAGTTTTATGTTTACGCAGCGCGATGCAACGCGTAAAAAGACAGTATAAGTCATTATAATCCATAATTATGTCCCCACTGGATGCAACAAATGCCTCGTTTATAATGGGTTTTAATGTTTTTGTCTCGTCGCTCCGGCCGGGCAGGGCATCACAGTATGGTAAGTGGCGTAACATTTCCGTCACACGCTTGAGGTATTCGGCCAATCACAACGCACTGGATAGCTGGCCAATCAGAGCACACCTCACTTTTCAGACCGATGAGCTTTGTAAAAATCGACGCGTTTCAGAAAGGCGGGGCATAGAGGAGAAACAATAATGTACAGTATGTGGAAAATAATGTGTTTTTTGAACCTTAAACCGCATAAACACATTTCATTACACCAAATACACAAAATAATGTTCTTTTTAGCAGCATCATATGACCCCTTTAATAAAATTCAATGAAAGCAGAAAACTGATCGAATAGTTGTCTTTTTCATCACATTCTAGCTGAAGAGGAAGCATGTAGGAGCGGGATTTCGTGGCTCGTCCAGCCTGTTTCAGACAGCTGGAGATCTGCTGAAGAACTCTCAGAAGGAGACGCTTGCCGTGGACAAAACACCTGGAGACACCGTCTGTGAGGAAGAGGAGCAGAGCCTGAGGAAGGTAGCCCTGCTGCAGCCACATCCTCAACAAATGACACTGACTTCATAACAATGAGTAGCATGTCCATAGAGGTAGAAAGCGTTTCAGAGAACATCACTGCTGTGAGTCCCTCTGCAGAAGAGATGCCCAAACAAGACGAGCTCTTCAGGGGTATGACGGAGAAAGACACTCTCTGAGAGCCGTTTGATGTTAATTCTGCATGACTTGAACGTTTTCACTGTTCTGAACTGCTGTTTCTTTGTCCAGACAGAGAGAATCACAAGTCTGATGCCCAACAAAAACTACCAAAACAAGTAACACCACAATTACTCTTCATCAAAGGGGTCATGAGAAATATTATAAAGGGACCTCAGGGAAACATTTAATTATTATAAAAAAAAAGTGCTATGACCTTTTTAGAAGCTGTTTGTCATGTCTGTTTCTTGAGGACAGAACGCCTTTTCCTCCTGCAAAACGCAGCCGCATGATTAAGGACACTAAGAGAGTGACCTTTGACCCGGCGGTGCGGGAGACACAGTTTGACACAGTGAATGAAGATGGAGATCGCTGAGATTTCAATTCATGGGACTGCTTAATATCTTGGTCGATGCCTGTATCCGTTTCACAAAAGGCAAATTGCAACAAAGATGATTTTTAGATCAGTGGATCTCAACTGTTGGGTCGCACATCAGTTCTGAATGACGATGCTAACAACAAATAATAAAAAAAAAGCTAACTTATTATAAAAAATAAAATAAAATGATATTGAAAATGATAACTCTACACTAACATTTAAAAGTTTAGGGTTGGTACGATTTTTTATTGTTTTTGACTGCATTCATTTGTAGAACAGTAACATTGTGTAATATTATTACAATTTAAAGTAGCATTTTTTTATAATTTTATATATTTTAAAATGCAATTTATTCTTGTGATGCGCAGCTGTATTTTCAGCGTCATTCCTCCAGTCTTCAGTGTCACATGATCTTCAGAAATCAGTATAATATGCTGATTTGCTGCTCAAGAAACATTTCTGATTATTATCCATGTTGAAAACAGTTGCTGCTTCATATTTTTGCAGAAACTGTTTTTTTAATCAATTTAATGTGTCCTTGCTGAATATAAGTATTGATTTCTTTCAAAATAAAATAAAATAAAATAAATTAATCATACTAACCCCAAACATTTTGAAAGGTAGTATATGTTTTTGATGCAGTGGGTTATTTCTTGCACAGATATGTTTTTATTTCATATTTATTATAATATAAATTTGATGTTAATATTAATACTTTTCAGTGGTTTTACTACTTTTGTATGATAAACACTTTTGGTACAGTGTTGATGTGAATAATGACACTTTTATTAGAATGAATTTCATTTTTAATCATTCCTCCCAGGATTTGTTCAAATCCTTTGCCCGTTTCCTCTCCCATCTTCTCACGGAGGGAAAAACTGCAAACTGAGGCCAAGGTGAGACTACCCTTAACCTCGTAAAAATCCAAAAACAACACATTTTTCGAATGCTGATTTAGCATTTTAAGATTTCTCATTTTCCCCCCACAGTGAAGATGGGGGCTTGTTCAGCAGGATTCAGCGCTGTGAGGGCGAGACAGACTGGAGACGCTTGAAAGCCGAGGACAGATAGCGATCTCCGTCATTCTGTCTCCTCATCTAGACCTCTGAAGCTCCACCGATCCCTTTATTATCAGAGATGCCGTGCTGTATATGTAACCCCTCCCTCCCAGGTCCTCACCGCCACACCTCGTTCTCGTTCCGGACAGACCGCAACAGCTGTTATGTAGCATTAGTTGCTTATAATGCACTCAAAGTAGTATGAACTGTAATGAAAACTACATTAAAAGTCAAATGTGCACAAATGGAAAATAGTTCATACGTCATGCTGAATAATTGATGGCATAATTGGTAAGTTCGCTTGTCTTCAATAGCACACTAACCATCCAGTTTTTCAGCAGCCTCGGTTGCGTCAATATTTTTCGCATTAATCGCATTAATCCACAGGGATTTCAAAATACTCCTACATTTTTAGGCCATGAAGCAATCCAACCAACTCACATTTGCCAAAAATAATCTATTTTTTTACTAAAAAACAAAACAAGCAAGCCCAGCCCGGATGAGAAAAAGTAATGCATAAGTAACTTAATGCATTACTTTCCGTAAAAAAAAAGTAAGTAACGCATTTCGTTACTCTTTTAGGGAGTAACGCAAGGTTGTAATGCACTACTTTTAAAAGTAACTTTACTGATAAAACTGGATCTGAAACGACTGCTACTGCTTTACAGTGACTTCTGTTTCTGTAGTAACAGCGACTTCTCTGATTGGTGGATCTCTCTCGGGGATTATGGGTAGTGTAGTTCTTTATCGAGAAAACAGGTTTCAAACACTTTCGTAAAGGCAAAGGTCACACTGACTTCACAATGAGTATTATTGCTTAACCTTAGAGGTCTGTCTCGAAATGTGTTTGATATTGTTAAAAATCAGGACTTCATGAAGCAAATGAATGGGATTTTTTTCTCTGAGTGAGGAACCCTACTGTTCTGTTAAAGTTATTACATTTTCATGCTACGGTAATGGTCGCCTACATCTCTTAAAAAAAAATTTTTTTTTAATTTTTTTTTACACACCTAAGAAATAAGTCCCTTTTCATTTGTCTGGCGGGTTCTCTCAGTAGAAGAGCAGCAGCGTTGGCGGGAGAAGTTACGATTCCTACTATAACGAAGGTTCTGCGTGGGTAAGTTGGCTCATGAATATTAATGCACTCTGGTGATGTGTCAGTTCATTTTTCAGCTGCAAGGATTTCGCTCGCGCATAATAAATAAATATGAAGATGTTTGCGCGTGTCTCTAAAAGTGGGATCTTATGGTCAATTTTACCAGTGTCCATTTTTTTTTAATTTTTTTAAAATCAAAATTAGTTGTTAAAAGAAATTTGAAATAAAATATAGTATCCTCATTTCCCACTTTTAATTTCGGCGTAAAACATAACTAGGTATTTTTGGCAGGATTTCGACTCAACCGTCTATAATTTAACTGTTGAATATTAATTAGGTCGCAAGGACGTTGCGTGAAAGCCCTACCAATGGCGAACGCGTGTTTTGTGAATATTAAATAGAATGTTGACGTGGCTCTGCAAGCGTCCAATGGCGACGCGTTCGCTCATGAATATTAATAGCCCTACCTTCCCAATAGTGCGATCTCGGGTACCTCATCTGTCGGGCGAAACCAGCGGGATGTTGTTGGGAATGAGGATGAGGAGCGACGTCTGCGCTTAGCACGCCAGTGGCAGGGGTTGAGTGCGACATCTTTTGCATTTCATAGGGAGATTTCTCCTGGCATGCCGGAAACATTGCACGGTAACGGAGCGTGTGTCTGCTGTAACGTTAAGCGTTGTCATTGTTGCCTTGCCGCTGCGTTGAGCGGATCACTCGACTGCGGCTCGAGCGGACATTAATGTAGCAAGAAACCGTGAGCATAGGTGGATAAAAAGTGTGTTTTAACGCTGCTTTTCCCTGTTCGCCTCTTTAAAAAGTCTGTGTTCTCCGCAATTGTAAGTGTGCCGCCTGGAAAAGTTAAGTGTTGCAGCCTCATGTATCATTTTTATCGCTTTGGTAATCCGCGAATAGGTGAGCTTCCGGCGGTAACCGCGATATACCGATGCTTCGAGCCGGAAGAATGGACGAGTTTGTGACGGACGAGGATGAGCCTTGGTACGACCAGAGAGACCTGGAGCAAGGTGAGAGAGAGACTCAACAAACCGCATCACTTTGACAACAAAGTGTGTGTGTGTTTGAGTGTTTGTGTGTGTTGTGTTGTGTGAGTGAGGTGAGAGAGTGTGGATGGTTGTGTGAGTGAGAGAGAGTGTTTTGTTGTGGTGTGTGTGTGTGTGTGTGTGTGTGATGTTGTGTGAGTGTGTGTGTGTGTGTTTCAGGGTAAATGTGTGTATGTGAGTGAGTGTGTGTGAGTGTGAGAGAGAGAGAGAGAGAGAGTGTGTGTGTGTGGGTGTGTGTGTGTGTGCTGTGGTGAGTGCTGTGTTTGAGTGTGTGTGGTGAGGTGCTGTGAGAGTGTGTGTGTGTGTAGTGTGTTGTGAAGATGAGTGAGCAGTGAGAGTGTGTGTGTGTGTGTGTGTGTGATGTGAGTGAATTAGTGAGTGAGTGTGTGTGTTGTGTGTGTGAGTGAGAGTGTCGATGTGAGTGAGGAGAGGAGAGAGAGGGTGTGTGTGTCGTGAGATCGTGTGAGAGTGTAGTGTGTGTGTGTGGTTGTGAGGAGGTGAGTGAGTGAGTGTGTGTGGTGTGTGTGTGTGAGTGAGAGAGTGATTGTGTGTGTGTGTGAGAGAGTGTGTGTGGTGTGTGTGTGTGTGTGGTGTGTGAGAGTGTGTGTGTGTGAGTGAGAGATAGAGAGGTGTGGGTGGGTGTGAGAGGTGTGTTGTGAAGTGTGTGGTGTTGAGGTTGTGTGTGTGGGTGTGAGAGTGTGTGTGAGAGAGAGTGTGTGTGTGTGTGTGTGGGTATGTGTGTGTGTTGAGTGTTTGTGTGTGTGTGTGTGAGAGAGAAAGAGAGTGTGTGTGTGTGTGTGTGGGTGTGTATGTGTGTGTGTGGAGTGAGTGAATGTGTGTGTGATTGTGAGTGGGAGTGTGTGGGTGTGGTGTTGAGGGAGAGAGCATCGGAGAGAGAGTGTGTGTATGTGTGTGTGTGTGTGTGTGAGAGACGTGTGTGTGTGTGTGTGTGAGTGTGTGTGTGTGTGAGGTGTGTGAGTGTGTGTGTGTGTGAGGTTTGTAGTGTGTGGGGCGTTGTTGTGATGAGTGAGGTGTGTGTTGAGTGTTTGTGTGTTTTGTTTGTGTGTGTGAGAGTGTGTGTGGTGCTGTGTGAGAGTGTGGGTGTGTGGTGAGGTGATGTGTGTGTGAGAGGTGATGTGACGCTGTGTGTGTGAGTGTGTGTGTGTGGTCGATGACAACTGATGCGGGACAAAGAAAGAAACCTGCTCAGCTGCGCTGTAGACAACAATGCCTTTCCTCTGTCATTCTAGAGGGATCTGTCTTGGTCGTGTCTTATTTGGAGATACAGTCAGAAATAAGGGTTGAGGTTGAAGGATAAAGATGTCGACCGGGGGAGCTCCTGAGCAACGTCTTCCTCTGGATCTGTGTCAGTCCAGATGCTCAACATTAGCTTAGTCTGGTTTAATCTCCTCACCATAAACAGGCTCTGCAGTGCCAAAGCAGGGTTTTCAGAGTATGTAGAGATGCATCAGCCAGATGTTTGTTCTGTTTGGATAATGCATGGTGCATGTGATTTAATATATATATATATATATTATATTATATATATATATATTTTTTAGTGATGCGTTTTTATCCAGCCCCTCAAACCTTCATCAGCTAGTAGAAGAGTTTAAATAAAATTAGATTTGAGAACAAATGCGAAAAGTACTGTGAATCATTGGTCAAGTGGAGCAATATTGAGTTTCTTTTGATGAAATGGCCTGATCCAATAAAAATGCAACGGGTACGTGAGTTTGAATGATTCTAGCCCCATTCCCCCCCCGCCAGATTCTTTTTTTTTTATTACCCCCCTAGTATTGGTAGGTTTAGGATTAGGGGTGTGGTTAGGATTAAGCAATCAGGTAGCGACTTCAACGAGGGGGGTAATAATGGCAGGGGGTCGAAATTGGGCACAGACGCACCACTCTCTTCCTGTCTCTGTGGGTTTAGGATGATTTCATTGCCCCTCTCTCTGTCCTCGGGATCGAATCACCGTAAAATGCTGACCCATGGAACAGCCTGTGACCGGTCTTTATGAATTTCAGGACACTTTGTCAGGCTGCACTCGAGGTGCGATGAGCCGGTCTCTGAGAGATCTGTCCTGCAGTCGTTACGCTGGGATCGGAAAAGGAAGGCAAATGGAGAATTCTGACTATTTGAGGGATTTGGTGGAAAGGGAACCTGGAACGGTGATCTTTTGGCTGAGAAGGACTGCAGAGGGGCTTCGTTTGGGAGCAAGTTTAGTTATTCCTTTCTGGAAGGAATGAAATGACAGCGATCTTTGCCGTTGTCATATTTCGAAGATTTTATGTCGCTGTGTAGATTTTAATTTCTAAAAATGTTTTTTTTCTGACTCTAAATGAGCCCTAAAAATTATTATTCTAGTTTTAATTTTAGTTAAGTACATCAGTTTAAACTAAATGAAAATGAGGTGTTGCTACCCTGTGACTTACTGCTGAAACCCATTTTAGCTTAGAATAATGCTGAATTTCTATCTAGTTATGTGCTAGTGTGTCGTCTTATCAACTGCACTGGCTCACCCGCACTATTATTGCAATATGCTTTGTTTTGCATGTAAGACATACTTTAGAAATGCACCACCAGCTACAGGAAGGCCTCTAATAACCATATTTAGACGCATGTTTTTTCACAATCAAATTAGCTGAGTAATATTCATGCACTTTGTGCTAATGGTCTAATGGGGGCCTAACACACAATCTCTCGCAGAGACTCCATATTGATCGGTTTCAGACGCTCTCAACGGTCAAAGCAATCCATCATGAGAGGAAATGCTGTTTCAGAAAGTGCAGCGTGAGATATCGCCATTGCTCAGTTAGTGGCGTTTTGATAAATATCACAATGATACTTTGGTTTTGAAGTGGATTGGTGGCGAACAGTATGAGTGCAGTTTTATATCACTTCTCCCTAATGAGTGATTGAGCCTGCTGACCCAGCAGCAGCACACGGCTTTAGTGTGGATTCACTCTGCCGCAGCCGTGGAGGAAAGAGAGAGATCACGCGCTGGCCAGGATTCAATAATTGACTGCGGGGAATAAAGGCTGGGTCATCTGATTAAGTCTCTTTTGAAGGGACGAGACCGATGGTCAGAATAAAGGTGAAAGATGACATACTTAGACTCTTCAGATGCAAAGAGCACTAAGCACACAATAGTGGACATAGTCAGCTTTTATAGCAGATGACAAGTTTGATCTCGGCTCACTTTATCATGCCATTGTGATGTTTTTAGTCTATTATGGTTACGTTTGGTTACATAACACATAATCACGTGCGATAAGCTGGTTACTTGAACAGTGGTGTTTGCTAAAGCAAGCGCTGTATTGCTCAGAAGGGATTCTCTAATCATAACCATTACACTTTTGTTCATAACTCATCCTGCACATTTGTGCTAAAGACGTGTTTGATGGTGACCTCGAATTATTTGGCTTGTTGAAGAGAAAGGTGCGTTGTTGCGAAGCAGTATGATCTTTGCCCGATGGTTTTATGAAATGTTTTCATCTTATTTTTTATTATTTTTATTCCATCTTAATGATTTAATTACACTGAATTCATAAAACTTGAACAATTTAATCATTTATTAAACTTTTCACTATAATAGTGCCTATGAATCGTTTTGTTTTCAGAATTTCTGTGATGTATGGTTTAATACAAAATATGATCAACAACGGTTGTAATCAAATAAGTGCATAAACTTGAACGATTTAATAAATACTTTTAAAATGAAATCAAAGTAAGTTTGAAAAATTCATTTTTATTGTTTTTGCAAACAAAGTGCTGCACAACAGAGTTTTACTTACTATATTATAAACCGGAGAGTTCCGGTGCTTGATTCTGATTGGCTGAGCCACGTTCGAGGCTGTAATGATGTAGCTTGAGCTGTAGTTGTGAATGGCTGTTCGTGTGCTTGGTTTGCAGTCATGTGTTGATATGAAAACACGCGTGCAGAAATGTTGAGTGCACATGAGGCCTGTATATGTCCTCCAGCCTCGGGCGAGCGAGGCATGCTGAGCTGAATATCAGATTGTGCTGTTATTATGAGTGATGAGAATTCAACGCTCTGACGTGAGGCCAATATTAACATATCAGCAATACAGTAAAGGATGCACTATAATCATAACTATGTTAGTATCTGGATTATTTAGAAATTATAAAAATGTTCCATTTCTAAATGTTAAAAAATACAGTATTTTTGCAACAATGATCATGAAAGTTAAGTTATGGCTAATATCAGGAATTATGTGTTTCCCGAAACCATATTTCCAATGAACATTGCAAACTTGTGTGGTTGGAGCTAGAGGTCTACACGGGTCCAAAAATCCGACCCGGACCCGTCTATTATTTTGAAAGTTGGACCCGGGCCCGTGCAGAACCGAGAAATGTCAAAAATGTTCTGCCCGGAACCGACGCGGACCGTCAGTTATTTGAAAGATGGACCCGAACCTGGCCGGGAAGACACAGACCCGACTGGACCCGATCGGCACATATTCCTCAGCAAATTGCTATTAACAAGTCGATAAACAGGTTGCGAAAATTAAACCTTTTGTCTTACCTAATGTAAGAAGCCTTGTAACGTTACCTGACTGATGCACACAATCCTCCGTGCCAAGAAAGTTCCATCCGTGTTATTCCTCTCTCGCCAATTGAAATGCGTAATCCACTCATTATTCCAGTTTCAAAAGTCCACTTGCTGTCACGGTGACGGATGACAAATGCGACTTTGCAGTTTTGCATTTTTTTGTATCGAGTTAACTTGCATAATAATTTAGACTGTTTGCCCGTTTGGATTATACCCTATTAATGATTGCTCGTCCAGTGCCATGGCTGCTGACTTTAGCTTTACTTATTTGCTATCATCTCTGTGCTCTCTGAGCCGAGTCTGAGCAAAAAGTTTAGATATAACAACAAGACGGTTTATTCATATTATTAAAAAAATAATAACTCGCATCACTCATGAAGGTATCCATTAACTCCGCCCACCCTGCTTCTGATGTCGTCGCTCGTGTTTTTTTTTTTTTTCCTACCTTATTTCAAATTACCGACTCACACTTTCCTCATCCTAATTTTACAAGTTGAAAGTTACAAAACAACACACGCCCCCCCCCCAGCAACCGCGACTGACTTGATAACGGCCCGGGCCGGGTGTTCTCAGAGTGCGATCACCCCTTCCCCCCCCCCCCGACGACTCGGCAGATATTACACACTATGTTAACAGACCGGAGACCCAAAGTAATAGATTGTTACCCGACCCGGACCCGGCTGACCATTTAAAATATAGCCCCGAACCCGTACGGGTCCTCGGGTCTCGGGTCCTCCGTGTAGACCTCTAGTTGGAGCTACAGCTCTCGACCTGTAGTTAGAAGAATAGTTAGTATGAGATGTAGACTTATTAAAGGGTTAGTTCACCCAAAAATTAATTCGCCCCGTATTAAATAATAACCCCGTTTCAAACCCGTAGACCTTCGCTTATATCTTCGACGAAAATCAATTAAGCTATTTTTACGCATGAGAATACTGAGAGCATGTCTTTTTATATGACCCTCCCATAGACGGCAACACAACTGAAATTTTCCCAAGTCCAGAAACACGCAAGGAGATCGGTAAAATAATCCATATGACATCAGGTGCCGGGTTCATCCGCACTTATACAAAGCTGCGTCACGCTGGATCTGTTTACTATGTTGTTGTGATTTGATCTGAACGGAAACAGCGTATCCGTGTGACGCAGCTGACACAAAACAGCATACGCTGTTTACGTCCAGCTGATACTCTCCAAAATAGCGCTATAGGGTGACGCGGAGGAGGAGGAGACGATTAGTGTTTGAATATTTAACCCCCCCCACAACTCGATTTTTGTTTTCTTTATGCACACAAAAAGTATTCTCGTAGCTTTGTAAACCCCTGATGTCACATGGATTATTTTATAGATCTCCTTGCTACATTTCTGGACTTGAGAACATTGCGTTATTGTGTTGAGTGTCTATGAGGCCAAAGTCAGACAGCTCCTCAGATTTCCATCAGAAATATATTAATTTGAGTTCTGAGATGACGAAAGGTCTTACTGCGGTTTGAAACGACATGAGTCGACATGAGTAAATGAAGACATTTCCATTTTTGGGTGAACTACCCTTTAAAACAGATCATGCCTCTTGGGCCAAATAAGCCAAGCGACATGCAGTACCTTCTAAGGTTTTATTTATTCCCTATATACACATTTCATTTTACGCATTTTAGTTTGTAAACGGAGATGAAAGCGTCTTATTGGAGATGTGCCGAATGCTGCACGGTAATTATCCTGGAGTATGACATAACAGGAGAATTTAACATCTGGAAATCAAGCGAGACAGTTCTCCAGATGCCATGATCAATATTTTAGTAGCAATAATTGATCTTGACGTCAGCTAAGCGACATATTATTCCTCTATTTCTGAACCAAACTTCAGGTTTAATGACAGATGTGCCCAGTTTGAACATTCTCAGTACCCCAATCCCAGACTCATACACCAAGTCAACTTTGTATAGGTTTATTAACAATAATCAACTGGGGCCGGTTGCACCAGCTGTACGCAAGTTACAACCTAACCAATTTGACGCTGGTAAAAGTAAATACCGGCACTAAGTCCCAACTAAAATTACGCACACTACTAAATATTTTTTCATTGCATCATTACACGTAGTTGAAGCGTAACTCTACATATAAACTAAAAGATTAGGAAGCGTCCGTGTTCACGCCGCTCAGCGTAATGGTTGGAATGTAATTGCATCAATACGTATATCAATAAACGTCATATTATGCGACTGCGCATTACTTTACGAAGAGCTTACGAACTACTGGTGCAACCGAATAATGTATAGATTTAGTTACAAACTAGCTAGTAGTTACTAAGCCTCTAGTGTGGACTTAACGTTCTAATTTAAGTAAGAACTTCGGAACGGTTGGTGCAACCCTACCAAGATTACTTAGCGCAAACAGAACTATAAATAAAATCCAAATCCAACATAAACATGAGAAGCGTTGTCTTCAGGAACGTGTAAGGCCAAAACAACAAACAAAAGAACACTAACTGGTGCTATGAAGTCTAATTTAACCTGGCAGAAGAATAAAAACAAGTAAAACACATTTATTGACACGACAAAACACAATAGATTAATACTAATAGGGAGTATATCGTTTTTTTTTAGTCGTCACTTAAAAGTATCAGCTAATATGAGAATCAGTCAAGAGGTGCATACCTATAATCTACTGCAGTTAAGCCACATGCAATGGATTGTAAATGAATAGTTTTAATATAGTAAATGTATCTTCAGCTCTGTGTTTTGAGCATTATTATCTGTGCATCTCTCCCCCTCATGGGATCAGTTTCCACACACACGGAGGAAAATGTGTTACACTGTGGCGCTCTTGTGTGATTTATGCACGTGCTGCTCTGCGTTTCCTTACTATAGTATGTTTGCGTTGTCTCTGACACCGTCTCGTCTCATGATAAATCTCTGCATTCATATCAGTGTAATGGAGGTCAGTGATTCTGAGCTCAGTACTTCACCACCTCCCACGATGTCACATCCTCCCTGTGTTTGACACCATCTCTGTTAGCATGTTCCTATTTGAGTCTACGCCATCTGAGTGAACTTGGATGACTGTGTTTGTGTCTCTGGATGGATTGGGGGGGGGGTCAAGTAGACTGTATCTTTAGTTTCAATCCCGATTGTGTCATTTTTAATTGCTTTTTGTAATAAAATGTGTCAGAAAGCCAAAAACCAGCAGAATTGTTTGACTGGATTGACTTCCAGGGGTTCATGAGCTGATGCTGCTCTCTTTCTCTTCGTCTTTGAGTCCTTAAGTCGCATCTTGGCTGACGTCACTCTGGCTCACGCTCGTCAGAAAACATGGATGATTTAAAAAAAGAATCACCTCTTTTAGGCGGAATTAACAGCAGGATTTTCTCTGCCCTCTTCTCAGGTGTTCACACTCTGAAGCCACTAATTCCAGCTTCAGCAGAGAAACGCACACTGCTTTTATGAGATAGAGCTGCTATAACATAGCAAGAGCAGCATACGCCGTCGGTACACACGGAATCCTGATGTTTTATTTCAATGGTAACGTAATGAGAGCCCATGCTATGTTGTGAAAGTTCATGGACACAAGGTGCAAAAAAACGGCACTGTTCAATGAAAAAATGAAAGAGATGCATTGTGGAGTCTCACTCACACTCTTATTCACAAAATATTAAATGTCATAAAATAAAATACATTTGTTCCACTGAAATGCAGCATAACCATTTGATCATTTCAAGTTTGTCAGGTGTTATCCGTATCGTCCTCTGGTGTTATGTTATCAACGCAATTTTGGATATTTATCCTTTGAAAATCACTTATATTAAAGGGGTCATATGATGTTGCTAAAAAGAACATTATTTTGTGTATTTGGTGTAAATGAAATGTGTTTATGCGGTTTAAGGTTCAAAAAACTCTATGCCCCACCTTTCTGAAACACGTTGATTTTTACAAAGCTCATCGGTCTGAAAAAAGCGAGGTGTGCTGTGATTGGCCAGCTATCCAGTGCGTTATGATTGGCCGAATACCTCAAGCGTGTGACAGAAATGTTACACCCCTCACACACTGTTGATTTTGTGATGCCTGCGGCAACCACATGTGACGACCCCGGGCTGGACTCTGCTTCGTCCACGGTGAAAGCCGATCCGGCGATCCACAGCGAAGTTGATGTATTTCCTCAGCGACCAGCACGGATCAGCTCAGGCATGACGAAGCGGATATCGTCCTCTTTAGGAAGACCAAACAAACTAGTTTCGCTTTCACAAAGAAGCACACAGCGCCTTCACGACATGGTGACATGGTGGCAACAACAATACTACAGCGAGAATACAAGTTACGCCTTCTTTCTTTGCGTGAAGATGTGGGAAGAGTTGCATAACGCCGCCCACATAGTGATGTAGAAATGTGGGGTCGTGTTAGAACGCGGCGTTTTAGGGAGGCGTGGCTGACTCTTAACTTTTATAAAAAATATCTCTTTGGATTTGAGACTTTAATCTATGCAACTTTACAGATCTTCTTTATGCACCAAGAGCTTGTAACAGAAAGGATAAATGAAATCGCATCATATGACCCCTTTAAATCATTTTGCTTCAATTCCTAGCCTTATATAAAGGCCGCAGTACATCATATACTGCGGTGTGCGAAGAAAAAACCATCCCTTGTAATGAAATCTGCATGTTACTAGCATGTACACTACTGTTCACTATAGTTTTAGGGTCGGTAAGGCTTACTATTGATTGAAGTAATCTCTATTGCTGCACCAAGTTGCTTTATACAGTAAAAAGAGTAATATTATTACATTTTAAAAGAACTGTTTTCTATTTGAATATATTTTACAATGTAATTTATTCATGAGATGCAAAGCTGAATTTTCAGCATCATTACGCCAGTCTTCACATGATCATCAGAAATCAATCTAATATACAGATTTGCTGCTCTAGAAACACTTCCGATTATTATCAATGTTAAAAACAGTTGTGCATCTTATTTTTTTTTCAGGATTGTTTCATGTTTAAAAGAAAAGCATTTATTCAAAATAGAGATCTTGTATAACATAAATGTATTTACATGTACACAGTGACTGCTGTGATCAATTGAATGCATCCTTGCTAAATTATTAATTTCTATAAAAAAATCTTACAGACCTCACCAGTAATCCGCATGTGTCTCTTTGTCTTGTCGCTGCATTGCTCGCACTCACAGCAGTCTTCTTTAGCTGCTGTATTTCAAGTTTAAAAAAAGTACACTCAAAATTGCGGTGGGTTCTCTTTAATTTTCCACCATAGAAATGAATTGGTTACTATGGGAACCAGGATTTGGTTTGTTGCCGTTTCCCTGATGTTGTACTGTTTTTATCCCAGATCTGCACTTGGCAGCTGAGCTGGGGAAAACCCTGCTGGAGCGCAATAAGGAGCTGGAGGACTCGCTGCAGCAGATGTACATCAACAATGAGGAGCAGGTGCAGGAAATCGAGGTACAGACCAGCCGGACATCTGCACCAGCACCGACATCATGAGCTCAAGAAGTGTTTGTGGTTGTGAAGACATTATTTCACGATCCAAAACATTTGTGTGTGACAGGACCACACTAATTAGACGTGTTTCTCAAATCTAATTTCAGTTCTGTCAAAACAGTTAATAGCCATCAAAACAAACTGCCATAAAAGTACCACATAATATCCACCACATTAAAACTTTATAAAATAAAATCAGCAAATTCACTTACCATTCGCTAAATATATTCTAACATTGTTGATGTCAACAGTCGATATCAACAATGTTAGAATATATTTAGTAAATTAGGGGTGGATACAATGAAAGTTAAAGTTAATTAACAGAATATATATACATTAAACACCAATTTCTATAGTTGGTATCTGTAGTCCATCTAAAGTTTGTGGCAATACCCTGTATGCTGTGTTCATTTTTCATATTTAAAAATGTAATTTAGTATTAAAAGCAGTTCTGTCATGACAACTCTCGGAGGGATTGGCATGGTAATGTACATGACAATAGAGGTCTGCACAGGACTGTTTTTTCAGTCCCGCTCCCGCAAGGTTATATTCCGCACCCACCCGCTCCCGCTATATATTCACTCTTTGTTCACCTGCTTTCCGTTTAGAATAATTTTCTTCCCGACCCGACCGTTCCCGCTAAATTTAGATCTCGTTTCCAGAATCTCACATTTAAATTTCCGCTACTGAAAGAAAGAGAGATAGGCTGACAAACAAAAGTGTAGTCTGCACAAAATTGTATTCATTTTTATTCGTCTTGTCAAGAGTCTTGAATTTATTGACTTTGACTTGAATTTATATGAATTATCTTAAGACACAAAATTAGTTTAATATTTTATGCAACGCAGTATAGGGAAAAAAAGTTGTACAAAAATTGTATTTCTTATTTTTATTCGTCTTGTCAAAATACTAAATTCGTTTGACATTTTTCTGTTAACACAGTAGGAAAAGTGTCGCAGAGAAAAATTAATAAATACGACATCTGTTATTTAAAATTATAGGCTAAGCAAAATACAAACAAAACCTAGTTGAACGTCCTTCAAATGAAAGTGCATCCACACTTTGCTCCATCCTTATTCTGCTGTCACTCATCGACAACCTGCCTGTTCTGTCTGAGGGCCGTATATTTACCACAGGTACAGCCTGCTCCGAGCATCGTTATGCACATGCTGCGCACAGACCCCGCAAATAAAACGCGTGACGCAGAAAGCATGCATGCAGCGCGTGCATAACAGTACCGAGTGCAGGCTGTACCGGTGGTCAATAAGAATAAAGCGCAGATATATGCCTGTGCGGAATCAGAACGTGTGGGACGGCACGGCGATATTCGCTAAGACCGCACGGCTCGCGCTTTAAAATTACAACCAGAGTACACGGGACAGCCTAACGGTTTTATTCAGGAATGTAATCCGCGGCCGCAAAATGCAGACCTCTACATGACGGGGGGGGGCAATGCTAATGTTTTGGTCGTGGTGGATAGATCCGACTACGCTGCTGCTGCAGCTTTTTTTTTTTTTTTTGTTTTTCTTCCGGCAGAGCAAGTACAGAGACTTGCTACTGCCAATACATCCACAACATGCTGCTGTGAGCATGTAAGAAATACTGCTGCTGCACATATAACATACATGAAATAACCCCCATATAGCATACATGAATCACCTCGTAGCAGATCTATACATGTGGAGCTGGGGAGGTGGAGGGTTTCAGAAGAACTCTGGCACTGCTACGGGCAGCACTCGTCATATATTTGAATGTGGAGAACTGAGTCATGGCTACGATACAGGAGAGAACCAATCAGCTGCCATGTGACAATGATGTCATTAGGTCAGATTGAGTTAGACCTATCGGACTGCGCCATTTAGAGTTTCATGCCAGAACTCTATTTATTTTTTGAATTTAATTATATTTTATTGTTGCTTCCTTAAAAACACAATTAGGATTCTGCATCCTGTTTGCTGCCTAAATTAAAATTCAGGAACTAAACTGGATTTAAAATGATTCTCAATTACATTCTGAATTGCACTCAACCCTTTGTGACCTCTTTGACATGCATGCCTCAGTGAAGAATCATTTCTCCTGATTTCCTGTCAGTGCTTGTCTCCTGATGAGCCAGTTACACATCAGCATGATGCTAATGGAGCGCATGAAGCGTGTTTGTAGATGAGACTGTTAGCTGAGCGCATGCGGTCTTGTGTGCCAGATCCACTGAACAAAGACGCTATTACTTATCTGAGAACAATGAGGTGCTGTTTCTCAGATCTGTTTGAATACTCGCCTCATTCTGTTCGGATTGCACAACATTTCGATATTTCAGACCGGTAATGCTGGAACTGTTATGTATTGGCTGCAGCCGTATGAATTCAAGTGCTGGGGAAAAAAAAGAAATGTAAGGGGTTTCTGGTCTTAATCTTAGTGAAGGAAAGTTCAGGGTGTAGCACTGAATGCAAAAACACATTTCGCAGGAGATTACCAAGCTTTCCACAAGCATGTAATTTCTTCATAATGGCTTGAACACAGGTGCTAGTTTTATTGTTGAACAGTGACTCCATCATATGAGGGAAAAAAAGAACCGATACTGTAGGATTTCTTCATCAAAATATTGTGATTAGGAGACATGTTCCATTTAGCAGTTTTTTTTCATGAGCATTTCTCATTAGGTTTACATAATATCACATTTTGAATCAATTTACTAATACAGACTGATTCACTGATTCATTCAACTCTAGTAAAACATCATCTGTAAGTAAACTTAATGGCCAAATAAAAAGCACGTTCACTAATATTATTTATTTATTTTGCAACAATGGTATGGCAGGCTTATGCACGTGTCTCTTTATGTTAGTACTTGACCAAGCAGATGGAGATGTTGCGGGAGATGAACGAGCAGCACGCTAAAGTGTACGAGCAGTTGGATGTGACGGCCCGAGAGCTGGAGATAACCAATGAAAAACTGGTGCTGGAGAGCAAAGCTTCTCAGCAGAAGATCGACAGGTGAGCCATACGCTGTCATAGCATCATGGGAACCACACTACACAATAGGGCCTTTCGCACGGCTTTAGTTCCAGAACTAAATGTACAGTACTAAAGTACTGGGACGATCTTGCGCGAACTATTTCCCAGTACCATTTAAAGGGTTGCATTCGCACCGACAGTGTGTACTAAGAAGTGACGTAAGCCGGTCGACAGCGTCGTCATTTGTGCGCGGCGTTCAACAACAGAAACGTAGAACAACGTTAACAACAGGAGGATAGAGGACACTGTGATCGGAGCTGTGTTTTTGTTGTGTCTCGCGGGTTTCACAATAATGGACATGGAAAGTCGACGTATATGTAAAGCGATTGAAAGAACAGAAAGGAGGACTAAGAATCTCCAACGACAACTGGCAGTGCAATATTTGCTACAAGTGCCTGCACTTCAGCGTCCGTCCATCTATCGCTGTTCTCCATACTTGCGAAATAAGTTGACACAATGTTTACAGTATGTTTACACGGTGTTTTAAATCATGGCGGGTGAGGGCGTTTTTGTACGCGTGTGGCCAATCAATGTCTACTTACATCCCGATACGCGTACGAGTACGAAAGGCCCTAATGAGGACATCATAAGTACTGGTACTCCAAAGTGTAAAATTTGCAACAATACCAATTCTTCTATTGTATCTCTCATAACACTAATAGGTTCCTGAAATCAGAAGTCTCACTCTGGCAAAGGCTCAGCTCATGAATATTAATTTGGTCATGCTGACTTTGCATTATAACCTTCCTGGAGCCTCAATCAATTAATATTCATAAGCTAACCCTTAGCTATAAGAGGATTCATTCATTATCTGACTGCTTCCCCCTTACCATTTTTTGCCTTCAGGAAAAAGCTGTGATACTGTAACATGACAGTCCGGCACTACAGCCTTGAAGTTTGTTATTACTTTTTCAGTTATTGAAATTATATCAGGGCAGATTAATTTTTTTTTTAAAGGTTCTGACAATCCAACGGGTAATGCCAGAGAACCTTATATTTCTGATATGTGGCCGGTTGCATGAACTGCATCTTACTAGTCTTTTTTCCAAGACTAGTCATAACTTTTTAAGTCTGTTATATAAAAAAGGTAGATTGGTCTGATTTGATAGTGAAAATTAAGACTGATTGAAGCAAGACTGCAGCTGGCCCGTGGTTGTGGTGGCTGGCTGAAGCTCATACATTGAATGATCGTATGCAAATCTCTTCCTACAGATTGACAAGTACTGTGGAGATGCTGCAGGGGCAGGTGGACACGCTAACTGCTCGTGTGGAGGAATTGCGCACTTTGGAAGAGCTCAGGGTTCGCCGAGAGAAGAAAGAGAGGAGAAAGACTGTGCACTCGTTCCCCTGCCTCAAAGAACTCTGCACCGCTCCCAGGTACTTCCCGATTTATTTTTTTTTTTTTTTCCCACCGGGGGGGTTCTTTTTTTGGTTTTTTTGCCAGTGGAGTAATGTTGTGTCATTAAAAAAATGTGTCCACAGGGAAGAATGATACGGGAAGCAATGTTTCACCATGGATAAACGGCCGTTTCCAAGAAAGAAAGAACAGAATGAAAAAGACCTTAGTCAGGGCGGCACCATATTTAATTTCTGACAGGAATGAAAACGCGGCTGTGAAGAACAGTGTGTTCAATGAACCAAGTTCTGCCCAACATTTTTATTTTTCAGAAATCTGGATGTCAAAATACAGAAGAAAGATCTGTCATTACGTCCATTACATTAGACTTTAAAAATGTCTAACCATGCAACATTATTGTTATCTCTGAAACCCCAAGGTTCTGTTCTTTGGATCCATCAATGTGTGGTGTATTGTTTGGTTTTACTTGTGCAGGTACGAGGATGGCTTCATGGTATCTGGCCCGGGCAGCGGTGACCTACAGGAGTGTCAGCCCACTGATGAAGAGAACGAACATCTGCGTGTGATGGTGTCATCTTTGCGTGCTGCTGTGGCGGCCGAACGCGGTCGGCGTGAGGCCGCAGAGCGAGAATGTGCCGCAGTGCTACAGGAGTTTGAGCGCCTGGAACAGCGCCTCATGGGGGCCGAGAATTGCCAGCGGCGCGTGCACGAGCTGGAGGCGGAGCTCCAGGAGATGCACCAGCTCCGCAAGTCCCGAGCCTGCCTGCTGAGTGGAGACGAGGGCCTGGAGCAGACTCTGCTCAACTGCGCCCCCGAGACGGACACGCCAGATGATGCAGTTATGGCTGGAATGCAGAACGGGGATGCAAATGATGGAGCGGCACCCGTCCGGAAGAGTTGCAGTGATACAGCTCTAAACGCCATCTCTGCAGTCGATGCCTCAGGGAGACGCAAAGGCAGCTACGCCCTTCACGCCAACGGCGTCCGGAAGAGGGGCATGTCCATCCTCCGAGAGGTGGATGAGCAGTATCACGCCCTTCTGGAGAAATACGAGGAGCTGCTCGGGAAGTGCCGGCGCCACGAGGAGAGTCTATGCCACGCTGAGGTTCAGACCTCCCGACCCGTGTCCAGGGACCCATCCATGAAGGAATGCCGGGCTGCAGAGCCCCAGCAGCCTCCCACTCCACCGCAGACGCCCTCGACTCCAGAGGCCCTGGAGGGCATCAGCCGACAAGTGGAGGCTGTGGACAAGCGGCTGAGCCAAAACACTCCAGAGTACAAAACTCTCTTCAAGGAGATCTTTTCCCGCTTACAGAGGTCCAAGAGTGACATAAACTCCACTAAAGGGAGGAAAAGCGGAAAATAGCCCATTTTGCGTTTAAAATTCGTGCCACTGCTTTCCTTCCCTGGTCTTTCATGTAATGTCTTACATTTTTTTGAAACTAGTCAGAAAGATGTTCAGATACATCTGTTATTTAGTACTACTCGCCACTGAATTATTTGGTGCCACTTATCAAGAGAAAAGTGGTGGTTTTCTGGACGTTATGAGTGTCGTGCTTTTGCCTGGTTGGCCTTTTTTGGGGGTAGACCATATTACTCATATTACTGAACACTCCTATTACTGAACACATCGGTTTAACTGTAATCATATTCACCTTAAAGTTAATCAAGTACGATGCTTATCTTTGCTGATGATTTCCTTTCTCACATGTATTACATGTATAACCACAGCATTATGTAACCACTTTTGTTCAATATTAAATCACACTTTGCTTTATAAGATTGTTTGATACATTTATTACCTTAAGCATGGCTGAATGAGAGGAGTGATCAGGATGGATCTGCTGTATGGTTGTCTAGATGGAAACCCTTATTCCATGAGAAATTGCAACATTTAAAAACAACCCTACCCCTAGTCTTAATGTACTGCCCACAGACTGACCACCCACCTGATGCACATTTCACACAAAAACTGTCCTGCAATAGCAGAAAATCACTAGTGCTAATCTTGCTGGCTTTATGTAGCCTTTGGGAGTTTGGGTGAATGAGTTCACCAGGAACTAAAGGTGTCACAAGGTACTAGATTGCTACAATAAGCACAAAGCAGCACTAGTCATTGAACTTGCTACAGTTTATCAGGTTAGTTTCATCAAGTCTTATTCAGGAGATATTCAGAGTGTTTTAGGCACTTAATAGAGACACCAACAAGCAGAACTTTGAAGAGTTTGTAATAACTGGTACTTTCACTACCAGATATACTGATCACAAAGTCTCTACATATTAGTTTCTACATCAGCCCATTTTTGGTGTTGTCAACCAGTGTCAGCCCACCCCTCATAAAGCATACTTCCCTTGTCTGCTTGCAGCCCAATTTTTGTGTCTGCGTGGACAACAGGTCCAGTAGGTCAGGGATAGGCAACTCTGGTCCTGGAAAGCCAGTGTCCTGTGGAGTTCAGTAGCCCCTCACTGCAGAACAAAGATCCAGGGGGCGGGGTTGGATCCACATCTAGGGATGGAGATGGTAGGTTTAGGGTGAGATGGGTGGGTTTAGGGATCAGGGGGTGGAGACGGGTAGGTTTAGGTATATGTAAGGTGGGAGGAGTTGGATCTGGATCCAACCTCGCTCCCTGGATCTTGTGTTCTGCAGTGAAGACCATCTCATGGAGTTTAGTTCCATCCATCCAATGACAACCATTGTGAATGAACCTGTTCAGTGCAAGTGCACTATCTAGTGCAGGGATAAGTAACTCCAGTCAAACAGATCAGGGATTGGAACTCAAATCCACAGGCCTTCCAAGATCTGCGTTACCCATCCCTGCACAAGGTAGTACACTTGCACTGAACTGGCCCATCCATGCTCATTGTCAATGGAGTTTACTTTGATTTTCAGTGTTGACTGTCGAGCACACCAGCCATTCAAGTAAACCAAACTGCAATGTGGACCAGACCTTATGCTTATAATCAGGACGTCTAAGCTTGGTGGCACCAAGCCCTAATAATGAAGTTTTACAGAACAAGGCTAACCATCTAGACATCACCCTGGTGAAGTAAAACAAAAAACCAATGGTACAGCATTCATGTTGGTAAATGGGAGACAAAAGAAACTGTGTGTTCTGAACACTTTAATGTTGACACAGGTGAACAGTAATCTCCAGCTATTATAGAGATAAGTACAAACAGATGAAGACAGAAGCAGCATTCTGGACCAGCACAACAAAGCAGGCAATGTTGCAACAACAACGTTGCAGGCATTGTCGCCAAGGGAAGAAAAAAAAACAAGCATGTATAAAACAGTACAGTTATGTAGGAGCACATCCTCTCTTGTTTGAACATTGAGGTTAGATTACATCTGGACTAGAGCTGAGAGTTTAGAATTAGGTTCACTCCAGATTTGTCCCACTACAAATGCACCTCCTTTAGAGTCCTGACTTTCTTCTTTCCATTAGGTTAACACACAGAGAGTAGCTCATACTCATCAATACTGGAGGCACAGTCTATGGTGTTGGTAATTTTTCAGTTGAGTTGTTCAATACTTGAGATCTGTTAGTGAAAACAGCCCTTTTCTGCTTTTTAAAAAAGTCCTAACTCGCATTAACCTCAAGCAAAGGGCACATTCTGCAAATGAAGCACCAGTTTTTGGAAAAGCGGGAGGTGATAACTGGAGTGGGGGAAATGTTCCCTCTGCTTCAAGGCTCACCAACTTCTACTGGCCTTCAAGTTTGGTCCATCCTGAATCGAGCCAATTGAACAATGCAGCAGGTGTGACCGCCAGTCCCATGAGGGAGCAAGAGTCGGTAAACCAAGGATTGATATAGTAGTACACGCATTCATACCGAGAGCCTAGTAAAGACCTGCGCTGCCATATCGCTAACATTTCTACAGTTACCCATGCTACGCTAACCCTAGGCTCATCTCAAAGGCATCGACACGTTCCCTCTGGGCAAAGGCAAACTTTTGAGTTGTGAGGGAATGCCAGTGGAAAAATATCAGTAAGTGGCACCTTCTCCCATTTCACTCATAAAGGCAGATCATGGTTAAAAAGAAAACAAGGAATGTCAGAGAAAGGAATGACGCGGGATAAACGGGGGAAGGGTTTAGGACACAAGAGGAAGACGGGGGGCAGTGAAGATTACTCATAACAACCATGTCAAAAGTATCCATGAGGTTTTTTGAATATTTTTTTCCCCTCTGTTTTTACTTTTATATACAAACAAACAAACCAAAACACAAAATATGGATTGTGCACACTTTTGTTTGTTTTCACATATATATTTCATGAAAAGCCTCAATACTCATTGGGAGGGAAAGGGATAGGAATATGGAGGGAGGGAAGAAAACTGTAGGAAAATGGACGGAGTGAGAAAGATCCTTTTCCTTTAAACCGGTTAAGCAGTTAATCCAAGATTATGACGATGTTGATGATGGAGGGAACTGGAGGAGGTTCGAGAGGAAGAAAGGGAGGGAGGGAAGAAATAGGAGGATGGCAAGAAGGAAAATGGGGGTTTGGAAACAGCTCAATCTTTCCAGTCCTTCTTGATGTTCAGGTTCCATTCCCAGGACAGGTGGTCGTGCTTGTCGTCGTCAGTGAACTTGGATTTAATGTGGTAAGTGCCGCGGGCCAGCATGCCTTTGGGTGCCTCCTCCAAGGGTGTCAGGAATTCGTATTCATTCGGCCGAGGCCCATAGCTGCCCACCATGTAGTCAGACTTGTCAACTGAACACAAGACACAGGTGAAGAGGTGTAAATGAAATGGAGTACACTACTTGCTATATTCATTCTCAAAGGTTGTTTAAGCAATCAAGGATAGTGTATGTGTTACAATAAAACCTACTCCAACATTACTTGTTTTCATTATGGAGACACAGGCAGCCCAATTAAGGGTGTGCGAAATGCATTATCTACGATGATAATATAATGATTCTTTGTGGAAGCTGACATTATGGAGGATATCACTCGGTTTGTAAAAAGAAACAGTTCAATAAACAATAAGTTAATACTGTACGTTATATTTTAGACACAATTTTGTTGCCAAATTAAGAAAAAAAACAAGGCATTCAGTCATGGAAGAACTGTTCTCCACCTCGGAGCGACACAGCGATGTTTCATTACTGAATGAATCCACTTTTTTGAATGAATCAAGTGAGTCAATGATTCAATGACCAAAGTAAAATGTAATGTACTTGTCATTAGAAAAAAACCCTGCCACTAATCATAATGTATTAATGTTATTAATATATTTAAATGTGTACTGTGTATACTGGTGCATGTAAAAGGACAAGGAAGAATAATAATTGATCATCTTCAGTCGCAGATTTTTATTGGATTTTAATTCTTATATTAAAATGGAATGTGTTAATATCAGCCAATTAGAGCAAATACTATTACATGGCTGAGAAATGCTGACTTTCATTCATTTGCGCACCATTCCTTCATGTTCATTTGTGCATAATAATAATAAACACAATCTATAAATATTCATGGTAGATTGGCCTCCCCAAAACATAGCATTAATGGGACGCTCTGGTGTACAGAGGGGGAAGTAGATTTCCACACCCAGTTCCTCAAAGAACTCGAGGCTTTTCTTCTAAAAGGGTCCCGAAACCCCGTTTCAGCACCGTTTAGTTCTCATCACAGTTTTGGAAAGTGCTACAAAAGTGGGTGTGGTGGAGGAGGAAGAGGGGCGACAGACAACACAACAGCGTCGTCAGATTCAGACAGTTTCGTTAAAAACAGCCATTTGCACAGCCATTTGCACTCGGCACCAAAAATATATATGATAAGCAACACTTTCACCTCTTTTCCTTTGATTTTGGGGTGAAATGTACCCTGAACATGAATGTCAGATTGTCATTTCTAAAGAACACTTACTCTTGACCCCTTTCCTAAAGGTCTGCTGTACGTACTTCAACCCCGAGACGATCTCTTTGTTTACCTGCACACAAATGTAAATACATGTGATGTCACATTATGTAACAGGTACAGTTTCAAAGCAACATATGTAGTTTACATGCAGTCAGTGTGTGTGACTGTTTACAGCACAGCAGCTATATTCACACAGCTATGAGGCAGCACTGCTTAACACGTGACGGGAAGAAACGTGGAGTAATCTGGAGATGCAGAGAGCCCAAGCTTCAAATAAGAGGATATACTCTACAAATGTGGAAGTGAAGTACCTTTCATTTACCGGATTATCCACAAACAGGCACTAACACATGATTGCCAAATATTAACAGAATTTCCAGTAGAAATAACTTCTAATATGCAGTTACTTTGCTATGAAATTCTCATACTATGACAAAAGTTGTGTGATGGCATCAATTCCTAGCAATTACTGCATCTAAATGTTTCCAGCTGTGGTCATCTAACCTTGAAGCTGATCTTTATCCTGTACTCCACTCCCTCCTTCAGCACAAACGACTGCTTCTTAAAGGACTCCAGATCACCTGAGAGTGGAGCAAACACACAAAGTTAGTGCAGCTTTGAAAACATACCAGTGTGCATCATTTTGAACTCATTAAAGGGGTCATATGACGTTGCTAAAAAGAACATTATTTTGTGTATTTGGTGTAATGCAATGTGTTTATGCGGTTTAAGGTTAAAAAACACATTATTTTCCACATACTGTACATTATTGTTTCTCCTATATGCCCCGCCTTTCTGAAACGCATCGATTTTTCCAAAGCTCATCGTTCTGAAAAAGCGAGGTGTGCTCTGATTGGCCAGCTATCCAAGTGCGTTGTGATTGGCGAATACTCAAGCGTGTGACGGAAAGGTTATGCCCCTTACCATACTGTGATGTCCTGTCCCAGAGCGACGAGAAAAAAAACATTAAAACCCATTACAAACGAGACATAATTACTGATTATAATGACTATACTGTCTTTTTACGCGTTGCACCGGTGCATCGCGCTCGCGGTAAACATAAAAACATTTCTGCATTTGTGATCGGAGAAATGAACAACAAGCGCTACTCTACATGCTCAAAAAACTCACGTTTGAATCATCAGTGGCAAATTCTTTTAATATGAAAACTTACTTACAGTCTGTGTGTCAGAACAGCAGGCATTGTAGTCTAATCTCCCAGGATCAGTAAACAGTCCTCAATAAAATGTGCTGCACACATCTGAATATATTTGGGTTGAAAACGGTCTGGAACGGTGTTGTAAATACAACTTAACACTGATTTCTAGTCGTGTCCATTTTTGTAAGACCAAACAAAGTAGTTTCGCATTTCATAACGAGAAACACAGCGTCTTCACAACATGGCAGCAGCGGCAACAACAATACTACAGCAAGACTAAAAGTTACGCCTTCTTTCTTTGCTGAACATTTGGGAGGCGTTATGCAAAACTTCCCACATAGTGACGTAGACATGTAGGCGAGGCGCGTGTTAGAACGAGGCGTTTTTGGAGGGTGTGGACGAGTCTTAACTTTTAAATAGATTATCTCTTTGGGTTTGTGACTTTAGTCTGTGCAACTTTAGGGATCTTATCTATGCAAGAACAGCTTGTAACACTCCAAAGACAAAAGAAAAATTTAAATCACATCATATGACCACTTTAAAATAATCACTAAAACTAGGTAAACTAAACTAGAGGTTGATTTCTGAATGGCGGTGGTGTTTCATGTGTGAATGTATGGCAGACTGCAGTTGAACGTTGTTCCCAGCAGATGGCTGCAGGACACATATACTCTCCGTCTGCTCACCTTCTTCTCTCTCTGTGCCAGCGCTGAGCTCTCGCTTTCAGGCTGCTGTGCTTTTTCTGGGTCATGTGACGGTAAGATTACGTCGTAACACAGGTTTGGCTTAGTGAAAACATAAATAACACTCACTAATAACACATGGATGCAGCCAAGAGAAATGATCTCAGACTGCACTGCCTTTTTGTGTCAACATTACAGCTCTCATTCTAACCTATCGATGTTAGGTTAGAAACATCGACTGAACGGAAGCTCAAACGTGCAGGAACCAATGAGGTTGCACTTCTGTTTACAATATTTGATTTTCTTTATGTATATGCATTGATTATTGTTTATAGGTCAACAAAAGCCTAAATTAAGTGACTGTCTCTTCAAGAGACTTAACCATTCAACAAAACAGGTTATTTCTACTTACCTTGCAGGTCAAGGGTCAGCGGGGCAGGAGCAGTCTCGCACATGAGAGTTAGCCGTGTCACCTGAACATTGGGAGCACTGGGATCTGCTAAATGAACAAAACAAATAAGCACATAAGGAAAGCCATAGACTGACATCAGAATATCCAAATTCATTTTGGTAAATGGGGGGGAATTCACTACTTAGGTGACTATTATAGAGGAGATTAATGAATTTAAAATGATTCCTCTGTGTTGATTAGTTTGTTTGTCCACCACATATTGTAGTGAATACATTTTGTTGATTGACTGACAATTATAGTGAGACCATTACAAGTTCATGAGGAATGCCTGACGATGACTTCCAGAAACACGTTTTGTTTGTTTGAGCAGCTCAGCTTATGGCTCCACTAATGCTGAGAGATCTATTTGTTCTGTCGGTCGATAAAAGAGCATGGAGAGCAGGTGTATGGGGGAGACATGTTTAAAAACTAATTTTTGCAAATCCGTTAGATGTCGCTTGTTCTATAAGCAGCAACTCATGTCAACTTTATTATTTTGTTTCAGAGTACGGCCAGCAGTCCCATCACTGACGTCCATGTGTTAACAACGCAGGCACTGTGGAAGCACTACTGACGCTTATTGTAGCCCATCCATCATCCGCGCTGATGTCTCTGTGGGAGCTGCTTCATTCACTCTACGTGAAATAATGAGATTGATGCGGGTGATTAAACGCCTGTCTCTCGACGCTCGTTCAAACATCTCTTCAGGTGATGAGATGAACCATAACAGGCAGGGTTATTGTAATGGCTGACTGCTGATAAAAACAAAAAGGAGCAGGAACTGTAGATACGCGACCTCGTTTTAGAGCGCTCTTGTGAGGATGCTGGCAGATGATGCACAAGGACAGCATCCGAGGCCTGAGGCCTAACCTTCTGATCATATCCCCTCCTACCGAACCCAAGATCCAGGGTGCGGGTTTGGATCCACATCTAGGGGTGGAACGGCTGGGTTTAGGGGGTGGAGACGGTAGGTTTAGGGGTGGAGATGGGTTTATGGGTGTAGACGTGTGGGTTTAGGTGGTGTAGTTGGTGGTTTAGAGGCGTAGAGACTGGTGGTTTAGGTGGGGACGTTGGTTTATGGTTGGAGCCTGGTAGGTTTAGGGTGTGTTTTAGGGGTGGAGACCGGGTAGGTTAGGGTGAGCCGGTGGGTTTAGGGTGGGGTTTAGTGGTGGAGTTGGTTTGGGTTAGTGCTGGGACGGTGGGTTTAGGGTGGGACCGGGTGGTTTAGGTGGGGTTTAGGGGTGGAGTTGGTGTGGGTTTTAGGGCTGAGACGGGTGGTTTAGGGGTGGGTTTAGGGGTGGAGATTTTGGGTTTTAGGGGTGAGACGGTTGGGTTTAGGGGTGGCGACGGGTGGTTTAGGGGCGAGACGGGTGGGGTAGGGTGGGGTTTAGGGGTTGAGACTTGTAGGTTTAGTGGTGGCGACGGGTGGGTTTAGGGGTGGAGACGTAGTTTAGGGTGCGCGTTTAGGGGTGAGACTTTTTGGGGTTTGGGGTGAGACGAGGTTTCGGGTGGGGTTTAGGGGTGGAACGGTTGGGTTTAGGGTTAGACGGGTGGGTTTATGGGCGAGACGGTGGTTTAGGGTGGGTTTCGGTGGAGACTTTGTGGTTTAGGTGAGACGGGTGGGGTTTTGGGTGGAGACGGTAGGGTAAGGGGGGTTTCGGGGTGGAGACGGGTGGGGTTTAGGTGGAGACGGGGAGGGTTTAGGGGTGGAGACGGGTAGTTGAGGGTGAGACGGGGGTTTCGTGGTGGAGACGTGGTTTAGGGGCGGAGACGGGTTGGGTTTCTGGGTGGGGGTTTAAGGGTGGGTTTAGGGGGTGGGGTGTAAGTGTTAGATGGGTAGGTTTATGGGTGGAGACTGGTGTTTACGGGGGGAGAGGGTGGGGTTTAGGGTGGAGACGGGTAGTTTAGGGGTGAGACGGGTAGGTTTAGGGGTTGGTGTTAGGGTGGAGACGTGTAGGTAGGGGTGGGTAGATGGAGCCGGGTATTTAGGGGGGAGACGGTTGTTTAGGGGCGGAGCCTGGTGGTTTTAGGGCGAGACGGGTCATATAAGGGGTGAGACGGGTGGGGTTTGAAGTGGAGACGTAAGTGTTGGGTGGGGTTTAGGGGTGGATTTGGGTGGTTTTAGGGGCGAGACGGGTGGGTTTAGGGTGGATATGGGGTAGAATTAGGGGTGGAGGATGTTGGGTTTTAGTATATGGTAAGGTGGGGAGGAGTAGATCTGATCCAACCTCGCCCCCTGGATACTTGTGTTTCCTTCTGCAGTGAGGACCATCTCTGTCTGAGAGCCTTTACCCAAGAGTCAACAACTCGAGTCCAGAACATCATGATTTACCCAAATAGGACACAATACTGGATCATCATTATCTGATGGTCCTGGAACAACCTGCATATCTGGATGAAGATCACATGCTAATTATTTTGACAAATATTGCAGTCAGGCTGGATACCGGCAAGTCGGCAACTACCTCAAGGTACAAAACATCGGCAATACAACGCAAAATCAAATTTCTTGTAACGTAGTCTTTGTAATCATGTAACCAATTTTTTTTTTTTATGTCCCCAATAAATGGGTTTTATTGAAAAAAAAAAAAAAAAAAAAAAAGTTTCAGTTAGGGCTGCACAATGTCATGTGGTGCACTCAGCAAATATAAAAATATTTTTTTCCCCTTAAAATGTAAGGAAAATATATTAGGTACATTACCCAAAAGTATAAAACTTTCTACCCATCAAGGTTTGTGGTTGGTAAAATTTTTATGTTTTTGTAGTCTCATCAAGGCGGCATTTATTTGATCAAAAATACAGTAAAAACATTAATTTTGTGAAATATTACAATTTAGAATAATATTAACTAATAATTTAATTTTATTCAGCATCATTACTCCAGTCTTCAGTGCCACGTGATCCTTCAGAAATCCTTGATGCTCAACATTTTTTTTATTATTATCAATGTTGAAAACAGCTGTGCTGCTTCATATTTTTGTGGAAACAGTGATAATGCTTTTTTTTTTTTTCAAGATTCTTTGATGAATAGAAAGTTCAAAGACCTGGAATTTTCTGTAAAACTATAAACGTCTTCACTGTCACTTTTGATCAATTAACTGTGTCCATGCTGAATAAAAGTATGAAAAAATTTAGGGCTGTAAATTTATTAAAATTTGGGTGTGAAAATCACCCAATTTATCATGAAATTAAGCATGCACCATTTATCTATAACATGTTAATTTTGTCATTATTTACTAGCCTATATCCAGCAAAGTAAGCCGAAAGACTGAAGGGTGACTCTTACAAAACTATTTTCTGCAAGCTTATTTCAAGATAAACTTAGAAAGGACAAACAAAAGGAGCGTCATGTGACTGACCCGGCATGAGAAGGTCAGTGAGGGCTCTATGAGCGCTCTTGACACACAGATACAGCTGAAACTACAGCTGTATGCCAAGACATACTAATCAAATGAGCTAAAATCAAAGGCTGTTGAAAGTAGAGCTGGTCCATGGGATGAATTCTGGGAAAGGGACTGTTGTGACGCGTGTGTTTGCATAGAAACTTTCATCAAACTAGGTCAGAGCAGCAGCGAGAGCGTGTACAGTAAAGCGACACACACCTGCAATAACATCGCAGCTGCCCAGTAGCGCCTCCTTGTACTTGCGGAGGCTTTCGTCCTCCTGGTCGAGCTCCTGGATTTCTTGAAGGCTCTTCTGGGCTGGCGGCTTGTAGTTGACAGACTCGCTGTTTTCGTTCTCGGCTGCGATAGCGGCTAGCTGCTCTGGTGTGGGCTCCTGCTCGGCCATGATTGACAGCTGGAGGAAAACAAACATACACATCTTTACTCAGAACTATTGCATTAGTGGTCAAAGCCAATTACTGCAGGGACTCAAATACACTGCACAGCGCTGATTGTGTGTTCATTAGACACCCACACACACACAACAACACACACACACACACACACATCACACACACCCACACACACACAACGTGGCACCCACACACACACACCACACACCACACCACACACACACACACACACACACACAGAGAGAGTAAAGGATGTACATTTTGAGGGTTGACAGCGAATAATGTCAAGTCACTTTTCAAATTATATAAATTTTATTATCAAATGTATACCGAGTACCAGAGAAACCAGGGGAGAAGAGAGAGCAGAGGGCGAGAAAAGAATATATCTGAGATAACAATAAAGGGGGAGGGAGGGGGGACGCAGGACGAAAAGGTGAGTGTGAAAAAAAAACAAGGGGGCGCACCAGAAACAACAAGACGTTCTGAAAAAAATTAATAATGTGTTATATAGAAAGGCTTCGGCTCAACAAGCTGCATTTGAAAAAAAATAAAAATAATAAAATCCAGTAAAAATACTAATATAGTGAATTTAAAATAAATTTTTATTTTATTTTAATATAAATCCAAACATATAATATTATCATAACAATTAAAATGGAAAACATAGAATTTATGAAAACAAAAATAACATGGATTTTAAATTTCCCAAAATGTGAAACTTTAAAATGGCTTCTTCAGAAATATTCTTGAAGACTATACGGTTTAAAAGTTTGTAAGATTTTGTTGTTTTTGAAAAACATCTCTTGTGCTCACCAAGGCGCATTTAGTTGATCAAAAATACAGTAAAAAAAACAGCAATATTGTGAAATATTACTACAGTTTTTCAAATAACGTTAAAAAAATCTACCAGTTTAAATATAATTTATTCCTGTGATGCGCAGCTGTATTTTCAGCATCATTACTCCAGTGTCACATGATCTTCAGAAATCATTCTGATTTGCTGCTCGAGAAACATTTCTGATTATCATCAATGTTAAAAACAGTTGTGCTGCTTATTTTGTGGAAACCGTGACACTTTTTATTTCCCCCCAGGACCCTTTGATGAATAAACTCTCAAAGAAACAATTTATTTGAAATAGGGATCTTTGTAACATTAAAATGTTTTTTAGGGTGCCACTTTTGGTCAATTGAATGTTTCCCCTTGCTGAATAAAACATTCATTTCTTCCAAAAAAACTAAACTCTGACCCCTTCTGAACAGTAGTGTATACGCTGTAGTTTTAAACACTGTAACTACTTTAACAGTTTATGCAAAAACAAGCATACAGCACAGTCAATGCTGTCAAATTACCGGCTGAGCAGTTCATTCACATCTGGATGTTTACATTCATGTCATAAGACTCGTATGCGTTTCACCCAGAGTGGCCTTTCAAAGATTTACGTTTAGGAAATGAATGCAGAGGACGTCTGGTGCTGCAATGCAGCAGCCCTGGAACAGAAAGTGCTTGTGTGCTCTGTAAGTCAGACGGAGCGCTGTCCCAATACAACTTCAGAGTGCTTCACCTCGACAGCAGCTTCTGTAGTTTCCTGTTGTGCAGAACTGCAGCACGCTCTGCTTATAGAGACACCTCACTGTGGCGATTTCCTTTCCTTACATGGTACTGGCGTGCTAAACGCACCAAATCACACTCATAACAGAACTGAATCACCATCAGCTTGCTTTGACACGAAACATGCATCTGCAAAAGACCAACCAGAGTTCGTTGCATGTTTTTACTCCAGGGTGAAACAAGTCAACTAGTCTTTTTTTAGCAGATTTTTATTAGAAATGCAATTTGCATAGCCCCATGTATTCCCAGATAAATGTTGGATGCTAATTTGCCAGAATCCAGAAAAAAAAAAAAAAAAGTAATTTACTGATATAACAAGGAAGGAGTGTCATGAAACTGTTTGATAATAATAATAATAATAACTAAAATATTTTATAAGGAACAATTTATCACAGCAATCCTAAATGAATACAACTAGATAAAAACTAAAGCACATTTCTTAGGGCACTACTATTGTTAAAATGTTAATACATTATAAAATTGTTAAAATAGAGTTCAGCTGATTAGACATTGGTTTTGATTATTAAAATAAAAACATAAAAAAAACATAAAAATATACTAGAAAGCACAGAATTGGGGGTGGGGGGGGGGGGGGGGGGGGGGGCGATGGAGGATGTAATATGGATAATACTTTTGAATTAAACATGAATTGCTTTAATTATGATCATTGCCAACAGGCTGTTCAGCAAAATGTTGATATGTATTAATTTTAATATATTATAAGCATACTGTTCACACGGAGTTTAGGTCCGTAAATATTAGTTCATATTTTTTGAAAGAAGTCTCTTATGCTCACCAGAGGCTGCCTTTAACAGAATCTGAAAGCTTTAATGACATGCCAAAAGAGAAATGCCAGAAATGTGGAATCACTTATCCTTTAGTCATCCTGACTGCACACATAAAGTCCTGTGTGACAACTGATGAAGCTGAACAGACCAATCAAGTACGATATATTAAAATAGTTAATTTAATTTAAATACATAATTTGGAAGTTTAATAAGGTATGATAAATATTTTTTTTAAACAGTTTTTTAGAGCTGCTTTTGGAAACAGCAAATTATCTAAATAATTCTGATAACACATTGTATTTCTCTGTGTTTTTGTTTCTTGCATATGCAGGTTAAAGGGAAAATTCTGTCTTTTAGTCTTTCATGTGTCATTCATAACCTGTATAACTTTAAAACACAAAAAAATAATTCAATAAATAATTGGAAGATATTTTTTTTTTCACATCTAATGATTAGTCTTCAGAATATCTTGTTGTCCCATCCATGGTAAAGAAACTCATACATGGTTGAAACCACATGAAAGAAAAGTGATATTATATTGTTTTTGTTTGTTTCCTCTAGGCAACTTGCCCCATCTGTCAAAATGAAATGCCTCTTGATGTGATAGAGGTTCACGCAAGTTTTTGCACAGGTGACAGGTGAGGAAAATAATTGTTTTTTTGAAAGCGCACAACATATTTCCAGTCAATTCAGTGATTTTTATTTTTTGTTGTTTTTTGTACTTTCATTATGTGTGCTGTTAGGATTGCCGCAGGTCTTCTTCACTGTACAATTGTGAATTGAATATTGTGTTTTATGTTAAAATTATGAATGTTCAATTCATTTAGAAATTGAGGTCATCCATTTATAAAGGACTTTTGTTCCTTCATTGCACACAAGTGTGGTAATGAAGTTTGTGTATTATATTGTAAGCACGCCACCTCTGGAATTCAGTGCGTCTATGGAGGAACCATCTACATCTGGATTTTCCGTGCCTGTGACACATACCGGTGATCATTCAAATGCAGCTGAAGCCACAAGCATGAGTTATGGTATGCAGTTTTTTTCCTGAAAAAGTTTTGGAACTGAGAAGCATAATACATTTCTGAGATGTAAAACTGAAATAGAATACACAATTAGCTTTAGCTGAACTGTTGACATGTTGCTTTTGTGTTTTTTTTTTGCAGATTGGAAAACTGAACCAGATAAAAATAAAGCAGCATCCTTATACACAAAGGAAATAATTTGCCGACATGAGATGAGAAAGCCCCTCTTGATGACCATGGATTTGAGGATGGACAAGGAAGATCAAGACCGAGAACTTGTTGCTTCTACAAACAAAACGGCATCAGAATGGGGCAAGCCCGGTGAAGTGCATACTCCAGGTGGTATTAAACAAGTAAATTCTTTTATTTAGTGGCATTCGTAGTTAGGTTTTAATGGCCGTGTCTCTCTTTTTTTTGTTTTTTTTTTGGACTGTTGCTGTAAATTGCTGTTACATTCAGGGATCTGCATTGGTGAGGGGTAAACCAACATTTCTTGTCTACTGTTATACAGAGGCTTCAGCATGGATTTAATTTTAACATGGGTATGTCAGCTATTTTTTTATGGAACATTGACTATAGTATTTTGTTTAATCTTTGAATCCAAAATATAACTTTTAGCCCATTATTTTAAAACAGGAAATACTGCAAGGACCTGTCTCTTTGACGGTGAACCAGGTCATCTTGTTCCATCATCATCACAATTTCTGGTAGAGAGTGATCTGTTCCTTGTTGCAGGACGAATGATTGGACATTTTTTCCTACATGGTGGACCTCGGCTGGCTGGAGTCAGCCAAGCAATAGTCCATGTACTACTAGGAGGTTCACCTGAGACTGCTACAGTGCAAATAGAAGACTGTCCTGACCATGATATTCGTGAAACCATAAAACTGGTATGTACATTATACATACATACAGTAGCATAATTTAGCTGTAATTTAAACACTTCATAATTGCATTCATTTTTTTTTTAACTTTCATTTATACTGTTCTACATGGAGCTTGATGGAGAGGCTGAACTCACTAGCAGTGAATATCAAGCTGTCCTTGACCTGAGTCTTGCGTGGGATCTTCCTGGCCCAACCAAAGAAAACCGGAAGTGGCTTTTTGAGCGCCTTTTATCAAATGCGGTAGTGTTGTTGTTGTTTTTTTTCTTTTGTTTAATTAACCTTCAAACTTAAGCATTGGTGTACTATAATATTAATTGTATTCATGTAACCTAATAATCTAATATATGCAATACAATAGGTCATTGGAAGGAGATTACGGCAGGTGAAACAAATACGTAAAGGACTCAAAGAAACCAGAGTGTGGCCACTGCTGACTGAAAGGAAAGATGTGGATATCTTTCAGAGGGAATGTGAAAATTCACTCACCCCTTTGGTAAGTTTAATATGGTTATAAAGTGATGTGCATATAGTACTGTTGCAACAGAAATGTATAATTGTTTCCAGATGCTGCTTCCCTGTATCTGCTGGCCCTCTGATAGCAGTGTGGATGATGACGACCACGATTGTTCACTAGAAGATAGATGTCGCATCTCAGGGTATTTGCGTCACTTCATTGAGACAAGTATAAATCTTTACATTGTTTTATTAGGTCTGTATGAAATGTACTTGACACAGTTTGCTGGATTTTACAACACTGGGCATATGTAAGATGACCTGTATTAAATCATGGAGTGGTGGCAGGGATGGCATCAGAAACTGAAAGACTGGTTCCTTCAAGATTTTCCCATGGGGTTTTATCAATTATGAGTAAAAATAAAGCTTGTGGTAAATGTAACTTGACAATACTTTGATATTTTTTTCTACAATGTAAACTGCACACACTCGCCCACAAATCATGAGTTGTGAAGCATTTGCGTTAATTTTTGAAAATATATGCTTTTAACGTCTGGGATGTGTTTACACTGCAGAACAAAACATCAAAGGATTGTCGAGTTCTGTTTAATACAGAATTTATTTTACTCATAAATTGAAGAAACTCATCATAAAAGCCCGTAGGAAAATCTTGTGGGAACCAGAGGGTGGTGTTTTGCCATCATACGTCCACTACTCTATTTCTCAAATGGGAAACTTTTTTTTTCTTCTTTGAACTGCCCTTGATTGAAATGTAAATATATTTTTTGCTTTATCTAGCATCCAGCTCTGACCTTAAGGACTTGGTGAAATTTTGGCTGGGGTGGGAAGTGCCAGATAGAAAGATGGTAGTGGAAGTAGTTACTGCTGACATGCCGAAGTCCTCCACTTGCTTCAACATGCTACGATTACCAAGTCATTACATGGATTTCAGCCATTTTAAGGACGAGCTCCTTAAGTGCACTGGCACGCCTGAGTTTGGTTTTGGGCTTGTATAGTTATGTGAAATTGAATACAGTAATACAGACACCATGTCTATAAATTAAGTTACAGTACCACAGTTTGTCCTGTGTTGTTTGGACTTGTTGGTCAATTTTGATGCAGTTCATCTACACACACACGTTCATGTAGAATTGCGAATTGTAGAATTGTTTTATTTTTGAGAAGGGCTTAACACTATGCAATAGTTTTCAACAGAGCAATTTAGCTCTCCATAGTGCCAATGTACTTAATGAAACAGTTCTTGAAAAAAAATAAAAACATTTATTTTCCATCAAATAAATGTACATTCAGTTCCAGCACTTCATGTGTCTACTTAATGTGTCATTACTCAAGTGACTGGCAAAACTGCACTGCAGCCGTATAAATGTCTATCCCGTGGGATTGTGATGGTGATCTTGGATCCACTGTGTCCTTCAGTGCTGCAAGTTGCTCTGGTGTAAGTGGACATTCTACAGTTGGAACATTAACACCAACACTTTCATCAGGAGGCAATCCACTGCTTTCCCAATCAATATCAGCAATGTTCAGTTCCTAGGTAAACAAAGAACAACATTTCTGTATAAATGGTATACAATCTCAGTTCCTGTAATAGTTCAAAATACTACATTTATACGAGTACTACAATGCTAATTAAGTGTTTAAATGTCAGTGAAGGAAAATTTTAATTCTCACAACCCCTGTAATATTTCTAAAAAAAAATGTAAACATGTCTGTAAATTTGCATGAACAATAATACCTCTTCATCTTGGGGATCATCAACTGGATAATGAATTTGACCCAATTCCCAGAGCTGGTTTGTTGTGTTCTGTTCTCAAAGGGTGATTATCCCACCCATCTCGGAAAAGATTTAGATCATCTTGTAGCCTTGGTAGGAATGTGTAGTGGCAACAGAAGAGATGTGTTTGGTCTGCAGTATGAAGGTAGTTGGCTTCCTCAAGATAGTGTAGTACATCATAGTACACACACTGGTCACGGCAGTCCACACATCTCCACAGTCGTTCTATTCTACAACATAAAGCATCACAAGATAATTCCTAAGCAATTAGTTGGTTCAAACAAGCATTTGGAGAATAAAGCATAAGGTTACATAGAAGATGTCTGCTACACAATACTTTCTTTACATACCTTTGATTGTGGACACTTTTTCCTGAAATGAAACTGCTTCTCCCTGTGCCACGAACTGTGAACATTAAACGTGCAATGTCCACGTTCTCGACTCCATGGTCTCCTCTGACCCCGTAATGACCATAAAGTTGGTCAAGACAATGTTTTAATACTTAACATAATGTCTTTATAAAGCATAATATAATGTTCCTGGTGAAGAACATTAATACAAATTAAGTGGAGGCTACAAAAAAATTAATTTTTATAAATTCTCATATTGTGAAATATGACAATTTAAAATAATGTTTTTTAATATACTTTAAAATATAATGTATTTCTGTGATCAAAGCTGTATTTTCAGCATCATTACTCCAGTCTTCAGTGTCACATGATCCTTCAGAAATCATTCTAATATGCTGATTTGATACTCTGTTATTATCAGTGTTGGAAATGGTTGTGCTGCTTAATATTTTCTTGGAATCTCTGATAATTTTTTTCTGGATTCATTAAGGAACGATAAAAAGATTTGGAATGACATGAGGGCGAGTAAATTATGACAATTTTCATTTTTGGCTGAAGTATCCCTTTAAAGGAACACAATCCCTTTGGGAACACAAATTATGATAATTTTGGATGTAATCCGAGAGCTCTCTGACCTTCCACAGACAGCAAGGGTACTACTACGGCGAAGGCACAGAAATGTAGTAAGGACATTGTTAAAATGGTCCATGTGACATCAGTGTTTGTGTGCTTTGGACTGTGTAAGGACCCTTGCTGTCTGTGAAGGGTCAGAGAGCTTTCAGATTTCATCAACAATATTTTAATTTGTGTTCCGAAGATGAGCAAAGGTCTTACATGTTTGAAACGACATGAGTGTGAGTAAATAATGACAGTTTTTATTTTTGGGTGAAAACAAACGTGTGTACTTTTATCTTTATTACTCCATACCACAACTTACCTGAGAGGGAAGCCATATCTTTCCACAGACTCTTGGAAGAAGGTCAGCGCAGTCAATGCTGAATTGTTTGTGGCAGGGCCAAGGTACATTATCTGTAGAATTAGAAATAGCGTTGTTAGTTCTATTTATCTGGTACATTTACAATTCCAATGTTGCGTTATACTGTACAACAAAAACAAAATCACCTTTCGTGTAAGCCATCCACCCTTCCAAACAAGACAATGTTATACCTGAAACCAAAGGCATTAGATTAGTGTTCTCAATTCTGGCCCTCGAGATCCACACTATAGCAGAGTTTACCTCCAATCTTGATTGACTCACCTACCTATTATTTTCTAGTAATCCTAGTGAAGACCTTGATTAGCTTGTTCACATGTGTTTGACTAGGGTTGGAGCTTAACTTTGCAGGAAAATAGACCTCAAGGGCCAGAGTTTGAGAACCGCTACATCAGACAGAAGTTTCCATCTTAAGACAATACTGTTAAAATTAATATGTTGAGTAACAACAACATATAAACTTACCTTATCAATTTGTGATTGGTGTCTATATGCATCACAGATCTGGGCCCTGGGACTGAATACCTCCTCCGGACAACACAACCCAGCTCTGTCATCCTGGATAAAACTCCTAGTGTGTCTACTCGATGCAGCGATGCCCTCACTCGCTCATATTGTACCTTGTGGCCTTCAGCTTTTAAAGCTCCCTTTACCATCCTGTATCCAGAATTTGACATTCGTGACTTAATGTTTGACACTAATGCGAATGAATCTCTTACATTGTATGCACATCTGTACTTTGTTGTTTATGATGAGAGAATTCGCCAGAGAGCAGCGAGCGTGCGCGCGTTTCAGCAAAGATCATCTGACGCCTTGATGGATCATTTCATTAGTAAGCACAAACAGATACGTGTGTGATTGGTTATAATGCTCAACACTACAATCTGAGGGCACCGGCTGAAATCGGTTTCCGGGCGGAGCGGGATAATTTCCAACAGCAAACGGATTCCCCGCTCTATTTCTGGCAGAGTCCAAGCTCTTTACAACGGCCGCTTTGTCATTTCAAGCTGTTGCGGTCTAGTGTAGACACGGTGGCATGCTAATCACTTTTACACCAAATATACTTTAAAACAAACACCAGAGACCGCTTAAACAAATGTTTCACATGCTGGGAACGCTAGCATAATATCTAAATATAAACCATAAATGCTTAAAAATCACTTACCTCTGGGCGATTCATGATCAGGCAGAAGAATGGCGACCTTCTGAGCCGCACGCTCGCGCCAGAAAACTACTGCAGCTCTTCTTCTTCTTCTTCTTTGGTGTTTATTGGCGGTTGGCAAACCAAACTACTGCAGCTCTAATTGGCCAAAATGCTTTGTTGCACTTTTCGGAGATCATCTACTCTTCCCTGTGAATGACCTCTGACCTACTTTCTGTACGATCTGAATTTCTGCGTTTTGAATTTTAGAAAATTGAATTTGATGTTCCGAATTTCTTCTTCATCTTGAAAACTTGAAGCTGTATTTTTAAAAACTGGATATTTGCAGTCTAAGAATTCAGAACAAAAAATCAGCTGTTTGAAAACACATGTCTATAAAACTCTGCCTTAAAAAAATCATTTGTGTTAAATTTCAAATGTTATATATTCAAGTAAAAAAAAAAATCTAATTTAAAATCAAAATCAAATTCAAAACGATTTTAAATCCCACATAATATTCAGTTTTGTTAAATAACACTTGTCAATAATTCAAATTTAACACAATTCAAATTAAAATTTTTGTAAATATTAGCTCCATACGTAACAGACTGCTACTACTATTACTAAAATTATTAAAACCTTATTTTTAAGGAATAAGCATACAATATTTTTTCAATGTTTTAATTGTAATATTAAAATTACCTTTATTTTCCAAAAAAATAAATTAGTTTAATTTTCATTACTTAAAAAGATAGATTAAATGAATGTTTTACGCCTTAAAACAAAATGTAAATACACAACACAGAATTTCTGAGCAAAAAATCCTAAGGCTATTGTAAGAATAAATGAAACTTGTTTTTATGCTTTCAAATGATTAGACATGCTAAAACAGAATTTGGTTAAAATAAAACATAAGGTTGGAAAAATAAAAACATTTCATAGGGCCCTAAACATGTAATATTTGTTAAACTTTTCATAAATTGATGTTAAATTGTTTAAGTTTCATGACTTTAATTAATTCGACATGCTTTTTGATTTATAAAACGTAATTTAACCATTAAAAAGTCCAGGGGAAAAAAAAAAGCAGTACACCTAGGGGAAACACTGCATCATTTGCTATACAACAGACATACTAAAACATGCACGTAAGTAGATCATCTTCAGACCAGCACTTTTCAGGTCTGATGCTGCATCCTCAACAAATGTGACACAGTAATGCATCAGGGTCATTCTGTGTCAAATCAACCAAATCGCAGAAACTCCGCCGGCTCAAATGTTTGATTTTGTCAATATTTTTTTTTCTGAAGAAAGGTAAACATGTACAGTGATGAAAAACAAAATATTAAATGTCATAGATGAATATTTACTGAGTAATCCACTATTTTGAAGGGGGGTCCAAAAGGCAATTTTTTATTTGACCTGAGTTCAGAGCAAAAGTACAGAATGTTAAATACTCACATAAGAAAGATGGCAGCATCATTATTTTATTTTTACACATAGATTGCTAGTTCTGTTAGTAAAATCTGTTGACTTTAATGATCTGTGTTGCATTATATGCCAATGGTGGTGACCATTCAAAAATGGGGAAACAGTTTTTTCTGCAAAGTTTGCATGCCTGTAACTCAAGAAGTATAAAACATCTTGATGCCCTTTTAGATAATGGGGTCTTAACAAACTTCCCTTTTGGCATCTTCATTTTTAAGGCTCTGTATGGTTCGGTTCCAGAGATAATGGAATTTCAATATGGCTCCAGGAGTAAATTGTTAAATTGTACACATTTTCAGTGGTCAAAAACCAAATGAGGGTCACTTTGCATAAATATGATACTTATATTTTATCAAAGAGGAAGGTCTGAAGAACAAATAAAGTTGAAACTAAAAATGTATCTTGTTTCCCTCTATCAAAACAACTGCATAGAACACACCTGTCTGAGTGCCATAAATATTATTTTTCCAAAGTTAGCATGCCTATAACTCAAGGCGAATTAAAGATATCGCAATATGGTTTTAGATTCTAGTTCCTAATAAACTTTTCTTTTGGAATCTTCATTTTCAAGGCCCTACATTGTTCAGTCCCAGAGATATGGGGATGTCAATAAGCCTCCATATTCAAATTGTTGAATACCACCCATTTTCAGCGGTTGAAAACCAAATGTTGGTCACTTTATATACAGCCGATACTTATTGTATTTAAAGCAGAATGCCTGAAGAATAAGTAAATTTGAAACTAGGAATGCATCTGGTTTCCCTCTATCAAAACAATAGTGCCACAAGAATACTGGCGGAAACCTTTTACTTCTTTTACTAAAAATGCACTGAAATGGTCAAGTTGAGGGACATTACCTTTTTCGCAGTAGTCTATTCATAAGAATCTATATTTGAATCTGTTTCAAGGATATTTGGAAGAAGGGGTTTTGTTCATTTTAACAGCTTCTGAAGCTCCCAAGAGTTCAAACACAATATTGTAACCTGTTTGAATCAAATCCCACACCTCATAGGGAAAAGTGGTTGCTTTCATTGCATTCACATCAATAAACCAAGATTTGCCTAATGTGAGCATAGTCATAGTGCTAAAGGGCATATTTGGCATAATCACTGATAATACCTCAAACATTTAAGGTCTCTCACACTTCAAATAATTAACATTGGGTAATTCTAAACCCCAGGTAAATGGGATCCTGGGTAATCTTATTTTACATTTCACACTGTTCATACTTTACCTAGAGTAAACCCTGGGTTACTGTTATTATTTGCATTGTCAGCAGTGATGATTAGATAAACACAAAACCACATGTGGTGTGAAAATGGGTAGGATACAACAATTTGGACATGGAGCTGCACCAAGATGTAGGATTAAACCATACAGGGCCTTAAAAATGAAAATTCTTAGGAACAAGAATCTAAAATCATATTAAGATAACTTTATATCTTGAGTTACAGGCACACAAATTTTGGGAAAAATTATATTTATGACACACAAACAGGTATGTCCTATGCAATTGTTTTGATAGAGGGAAACCAGATACATTCCTAGTTTATAGGGTTACTCCATCCCAAAATGAACATTTTGTCATTAATCACTTACCCCCATGTCGTTCCAAACCCGCAAAAGCTTTGTTCGTCTTCGTAACACAATTTAAGATATTTTGGATGAAAACCGGGAGTCTTGTGACTGTCCCATTGACTGCCAAGTAACTTACACTGTCAAGGTCCAGAAAAGAATGAAAAGCATCATCAGAATAGTCCCCCCCAAAAAAATCTGCCATCAGTGGGTCATCAGAAACCTTTTTGTTACACAAGAAAATAAAAAAATGACTTTATTCAACGATTGTCCTCTGTTCTCTCCGGTCACGTAGCACCATTTTGGAGAATATCCACTGAACGCAAGCAGCGTACGCTCTTCTGTGTCAGCTGCGCTGCACGGATGCGGTGTTTCGTTCAAATCAAGGTGTAAATGCACGTAGAAAACGTATCCGTGCATTGCGGCTGACACAGAAGAGCGTACGCAGTTTGCGTGCAGCGGATATTCTCCAAACCGAGCGTACGTGACGAGAGGAGACATTGTTGAATAAAAGGGGTTTATTTTATGTTCTTGGGTACAAAAGTAGTCTGTGTTATACGTTACGGTTGAACCATGATGCACATGGGGAACTATTCTGATGATGTCATATTTTTCTGGGCTTTGACAGTGTTATTTACTTGGCAGTCAGTGTGACAGTCACAAGCCTCCCGGTTTTCATCCAAAATATCTTAAATTGTGTTCTGAAGACGAACAAAGCTTTTGCGGGTTTGGAACGACGTGGGGGTAAGTGATTAATGACAAAATGTTCATTTTGGGGTGGAGTAACCCTTTAAAATTGAATTTATTCAGACATTCTGCTTTAAATACAAACAGTATCAGCTGTATACAAAGTCAGCAACATATGCTTTTCAGCCACTAAAATAGGTCATATTCAACAATCTGAAAATGAAGCCTCATTGAGACCCCCATATCTCTGTGACTGAACGATGAAGGGCCCTGAAAATGAAGATTCCAAAAGAAAAGTTCATTAAGAACTAGAATCTAAAATCATATTGCGATATCTTTAATATTTCTTGAATTATAGGCATGCTAACTTTGGAAAAATAATATTTATGGCACTCAGACAGGTATGTTAAATGCATAGACTGTATAAAAACATGGATGTAGTGTCCGTGACGTCACCCGTAGAATTATGAAGAGTGTTTTTGAAGCTCAAAACTGGGCAGAGCCGGCCATCGCCATCTTGACAGCGCGTCACCGCACGTCACTCCCGGATAAACGAAAATGGGCAAAGAGGCGGGAGCTAGTTGCTGAAACCACGCCCACCTAGCTAGACGGTGGTGACAGCAGCGGCAATCCACATGTCACTCAAGTGGCCACGCCCTTAATTATGCAGAACTTTAAGGCTTAATATAATTTAAACGGATGAGTTATACAAAAATTCTCCCCCCTCACAGTTGTCATGAAGGGCAAAATTAGCTGTATAGACCAAAACCACTTTTTGTACCAGGCTGTAAACATGTTTTTTTCTGCTGTAAAGTCGGGTATTTTAACATGGGAGGTCTATGGGACTGACTCCATTTTGGAGCCAGCCTCTAGCGGCCAGTCGATGAATTGCCGTTTTAGTCACTTCCGTGTTGGTTTCAAAGAGAGAGACAGGGAGGTGTCCACCCGTTCAATGCGTTGTTTTGAAAGAAGTAAACAAGACACATCTATAGTTTAAACATTATTTGTTATTTAGACATTCCTCTTTAAAAGAAAAATAGTAGCATATTTTTGCAAGTGACCCACATTTGGTTTTTGACCACTGAAAATGTCAATTTTAACAATTTACTCCTAAAGCCATATTAAAATTTCAGTATCTCTGGAACCGAACTATATAGGTCCTTAAAAATGAAGATGCCAAAAGCAAAGTTTGTTAAGACCCAATATCTAAAAAGGCATTAAGATATACAGGTATTTTATACTTCTGGGGGGAAGTTTTTAACAAGCATGCAAACTTGCGAAAACGATTGCAAAGTTGCGGTTTTCCCCGTTTTGAAATGGTCACCAGGGGCACATAAGCAACAAGAATTTGCTTAAAGTGACATTATTTTCTTAACAGGCCACCAATCTATGTGTAAAAAATAACATTGTGATGCGCCCATGTTCTGAAGCCATTTTTACCCCCTTGTAATTTGGCTCAGAATCTCAAGTGAAAATTGCCATTTTGACCCCCCTCTACAAAATATTGGATTATTTTATCTTGTTTACTCGTGTAAATAGTAGTCATACAATTAATATTTTGGCTTTCCATCATTTATATGTCTGCTTCTCAGGAAAAATTATTAGCAAAAATCAAAAATTGACTTATGGTGCGTTAATTCTGTAGCTCTCCCCCGACGGCTCATATAATTAAATGATATCATGTGCTAGTTTATGAACTCGGTGCTCATATGCGCGTTCAACCTTGTCTGTATAATGCATATGTGTCACTGGTAGTTGCTTACTTCTTTTTTTTTTGAAGGAGTAGAAGTGTTTACAAACCGTTATGTTCAGGAGCTGAAGAAGAGGGACGAAAATCTTTTAGAAAGACTTTTTCTTCACGTGGTTTTTAAAAGACTAATTTATTAGTCCACTTATGGTGTATTAGGAAATGCAGAGCAGGTATACTGTTCATGTAGCTTGTAATGATCCTTATTGCTCTTCTTGCTTTCTTTGTACTGTATTAAAGGGGTCAGATGATGTTGCTAAAAAGAACATTATTTGTGTATTTGGTGTAATGAAAGGAGTTTATGCGGTTTAAGGTTAAAAAAAACAACATTATTTTCCACATATTGTACATTGTTTCTCCTCTATGCCCCGCCTTTCTGAACACACAGATTTTTACAAAGCTCATCGTTCTAAAAAAGCGAGGTGTGCTCTGATTGGCCAGCTATCCAGTGCGTTGTGATTGGCCGAATACCTCAAGCGTGTGACGGAAATGTTACGCCCCTCACCATACTGTAATGATGCCCTGTCCGGCCGGAGCGACAAAAACATTAAAACCCATTACAAAAAAGGCATTTGTTGCATCCAGTGGGGACAATTACTGATTATAATGACTTATACTGGTTTTTTTATGCGTTGCGTTGCGTATCGCACTGCGTAAACATAAAACCACGTCTGCATTTGTGATCGGAGAGAAAAGAAATGACAAAACAACAAGTGCTACTCTACACTGCCCCAAAAAACTCGCTTTAAATACATAAAATATAAAAACTCTTTAAATATAAAAGACGTACTTACAGTCTGTGAGTCAGAACAGCCGGCATTGTAGTCTACTCTACCAGGATCAGGAAACAGTCCTCCATAAAATGTGCTGCACACATCTGAATATTTGGGTTGAAGTGTTCTGGAACAGGGTTGTAAATACAACTGAAACAATGATTTGTCGTCATGTCCATTTGGAAGACCAAACAACAAGTAGTTTCGCTTTCACAGAAAACACAGCGTGCACACCGGGGGGGCTAGATGTGAGCAGAGCCGGAAGGGCTTGGAACAGTGCGGCGGCGGAATTCGACGAGAGGAAGGAGGTTCCGAAGGGCTGGCGGCAACCACACGTGGACGGACTCGGGAGGACTACGATTCGTCAACGTGAAAAAGCCGATCCGGCGATCCACAGCGCAAAGTTGATGTATTCCCTCAGCAACCAGCACGGATCAGCTCTAGGCATGACGAAGCAGATATCGTCCTCTTTTGGAAGACCAAACAAAGTAGTTTCGCTTTCACAACAAAACACAGCGCCTTCACGACATGGCGGGCGGCAAACAATCATAAAAAAAAAAAGCGAGGGAATAAAAGTTACACCTTCTTTCTTTGCGTGACCATTTGGACGGCATTATGCTAATATTCCCACATACTGACGTAGATATGTGGGGGCGTGTTAGAACGAGCTGTTTTAGGTAGGTGTGGCTGACTCTTAACTTTTATAAAGAATATCTCTTTGGATTTGAGACTTTAGTCTTTGCAACTTTACAGATCTTCTTTATGCACCAAGAGCTTGTAACACTCCAAAGAGAAAGGAAAAATTGAAATCGCATCATATGACCCCTTTAAGTGTCTGTTCAAATTATATTTTCATCAAATATTCTGTTTTCTATATGTGACAAAATTAAAAGTAATTTATTAATTGTGCTCCAGGTGATTTTCAGTTCCCAGTTGATCACTTTGTTACATTTACACAATAACACAAAATGCTGTTTATCAAAAATAATTATGAGAGACAGAAACTTTATGATTAGTAAAGAGATTTATTTAGTTGACAGAAGATGAATGTCTTTTAAACATGATTGTGTGATCAGACAAATGCTGCATATCAGCAGTCATTGAACTTAACATACTTGATCTTGAGTTTTGTGCTGACTGTGTTCAAGTTATCACTGTAGTCCTTTATTGCACACATTGAATAACATATATATATAAAAAAAAATTTGCAATTACTTTTATAAAAATTAGGTATTTACTTAATATAAAGATACAATTTTATTAAAATTATTTTAAAAGCTGTATTATGCATATTAACTACATATTTAGCAGATTCAAATCTGAGCTTTCTAATGTATTAAATCAGCATTTGTGTCACTGTTGCTACTTTGACTCTTCCCATTGCTGACCAGCATATGAATATTTGATTCAATAAAATATGATAATCAATTCAGTGTTTAATAACAGCAATAAACATGCAGTATTTAACTGATTAGTAGTTAAACACATAGCAAAGGAAGGTTAAAATTAGTGAAACATTCATAAAAGCAACTTGGTTTCCAGTGTTATGTGCCACTGCACAGTTCAGGAAACTTCTTTTTTTGTAGTTTTTCAAAGTGAACACAGTATCACACCAGAGATCCTTCTGATCTGCTTTTGTCTTGATATCAATGACTTTAAATGTCTCATATGGAGGAATCAGCACCTCTTTCTCATCATAAAACTTTGAGTATTTTGTCAGATCGGCACCTTGACAAGTTCTGATTTCAAAACAAGTTTTAGTTCCAAAATATTCTGCCTTTTTAAAATCAAGAGAGGAAGACGTAAATGAGCCAAAACGAATTTCTTTGCCCTTAACATTCTTATCAAACTCAACTTTAGTACCACGATAGGTATCATAGCATTTAGTTTGTGTTTTCTTTAGAATCTGTATCGCTTCCGTTAACCAAAAGTGAAGTGAATACCATGCATATGTCTCATTTTTATATTTGTGTTTGCCATTACGAACAGCATCATTGAATGTCTGAAATAGACTAAAATCTGAGTTTGTGTACACATAAATGGCAACTGAATGATTCCTTGACAAATTATCTCCTGGCTCTTTGCATTTCTGTTCAGCATCTTTCCAAACCTTTGCAAATACAGAGTTAGACATTTCCTTCTTCAGAAATTCTTTCTGCACACGAAGTTCCATTTTCTTTGTACACGAATCAAATTTGTCATCAACTGAATTTTCTGCCATATCCAGTGGAAATATTTCTCTTTCATCAGTAGCTGTATTTCTGTTATCCTGCAGTGACAGGAATCATATTGATCAATCATCAGTATTCATGCAAAAAAAAAAATTTTTATAATTTTTTTTCTCTGTAATATTCAAACTAGAACTCAAGCTTACCTGTCCTAGAGCAGCTGAAATGAGAAGAAGAGCTTCAATCACTAGCAGCATCTTGATTCAGTTAAATCTCTCAGATGATCTAGTAAATCTAGTGAAGCGCAGATGCTGAAAGACAACAAGACAATTACTTCAATAGGAATATATACATAGATCTGCAAAATAAAATGTATTTTCTAGTGGATAGCAGAACCATTTGAAAAATCACATAAATATGTGATGTAATTATGTGAAAATCCACCTATTTCAACTTGAAAACATAAGTTTTTAAGTGCAATCAACTTGGTTGTCATTTCAACTCAAATTGCTTATAAAAAAAGTTGAAATTGCTTAAATTATTTTCATGTCTTAAAGTAATTTAAATATACAGACCCCCCCCTCACACACACACACACACACACACCACACAATTTTTTTAACTGCTACGTAAACTTACCTCAGAATATTGTTGTCTCTTTTTGCAAAGGTCTGTGTTTTCTTTTTCAGGAGCTCAAGAGCAGATCAGCTGAATAACTCTTCAAACTGAAAATGTAGATGGTGAGGTTGGCAGTTTTATATGTGGCAAACAATGTGTGTGCGTATATTCTAGTACAGCTTGTGTGTGTTGTATGATAAGAAATGACCCTTCATTACATAAGACAATTGTTCTCATTGTTTTTTTTCTGTGAGCATTTACAACTTACTTTGAGTTTACTGAACAAATATAGAAAACTCAGTTTAATTTTAGGACTTTATTTAATGACACTTATGCATAAACAGGACGACAGGAGCTTCCAGTGCAGAAGAAAACACATGCATAGTGCTGACATACATAGGAATTATAACGCTAATATGACACTTATATAAGAAAAACAGAACATTAAATAATACACTATATACAGAAATAGAAATATAGAGAAAAAACATGTAATTGTTTAAATGAATGTACAGATATGTTATTTAAAAGTGTGCAGTTTACAAATGTACAATTTTCGGTTTCTATGTATAAATGTGTCAGTTGGTCAGACACAGACTTTTAGAAAGGCAGGTGATCACCTCTGCGGCCTAAAGTTGTTTTAGTCTCAGTCTCCTGAAGACTGGTTACATCTCTAAACAGGACCTAATAAGATAAATCCAGGAGAACAGGCACAGAAACCAACTTAACATTGACGAGAACAGACCAAGACTAAATGTGTTTTCACACCAGGAAAGTCCACTAGTTCATTAACTTTGGTCCGGACCAAATACAAAGTAGATTTTTTTTTGTTTGGTGTGGTTTGCTTTTACACTGCCCTTTTTGCAAGTCAACCAGAAACTGTAAACAAAATCACACGTGTGCTTAAAATCATCCATTCATTGGTTCATTCATTCAACCGTACCAGAGTTCGTTTGGAACCGGACCGAGACCACCTCTTCAGCGAAGTCTCGGTACGATTGTTTGGTCCGCACCAGAGTGCGATTGCTGTACTCCCACCTGCCCAAAAGATCTGCATCAAAGGGGGACACGAACTTGAGTTCGATTCAATCGAACCAAACAAGACAGGTGTGAATACACCCTAAGTTAGAACTGAGGGCTTATAAAGATGAACCAAACAAAGGGAACTAATGGGATAATTAACAAGACACCAGGTGAACAGAATGACTAATTAAACAGACCGGGAAAAAATAGGTCACAGGGGAAACACAGAAACAGAAAACCACAGACATGTCACGTGCTTACGTGATTCATTGTAAAAATAGAGAACATAATAAACATTGGATTCGTGCAGCAATGATAGAGGTAGGCTGATTAAATAATTGTTTGGCTTGCTTTCGGAAACTTATATTTTCATTATTGGTTGTTTGAATACAGTAAATTAAAGATTTGTTGTGGAGTGGGAGAACTAAAATAGCCTATGGCTTGCTATTGTGGTTATTGCTTGTTCATTAGGGGCCTATAAACATTCCGCTTGATTTACCGTTATTATTTCTGAATGTAGGCTAATTGCGGTTTGTGCTGGAATGTGACAGTAACTCACAAGTACCTTAAAAGTAGTGTAACGCATTACAATTCAGAGACAGTAATATTGTAAAGTAACTAATTACTTTCAAAAGACAGTAAAATGTATTACAATATAATGTATTACATTTTGGAAGTAACTTGCCCAACACTGACTGCAGAGCATTTGAAGTACATTATGCACAGCTAGGCACTTTGCAAATGTACTGAACAATATTTGAAACTAAAACTATAAACAAAACCATTTAAAAATCATGTTCAATCTAATCACATATAAAATGTATACTTTTTTTTACCTCTCTCTAAAATACATGAAGTGCAGTAATTTTGGTTAAATCAAATATATTTTGTAAGATCAAAAGCTGAGATTAAGTGTCTTTTAGTCTAGATCTGTTCAAAAGTGATTGCACAAGTATTCTCATGCCCTTTACTATCATATACAGTATGTTATATACCATTTAATGGAAGACAGAACATTGGTCATAAAAGTATATGGCTTTACATAGAATTTTATAACCATGCTTTGAAAATTAGTGAGGTCTGGAGTGAGATAAAGAATTGTCCTATAATAACCGCTCCAAATACAAGTCAATATATACACTAAAAACTTTATAAGAGACAGACATGTATGTTTGTGAAAGATGCTTTCTCTGTTTTGAAGGGATGAACATTGTTAAATTACAGGGAGACCGAATATGGTTTGTCACACTTTTTGTTCAGAATCTGTAACTCCCTGATTTTTGTAGGGTTAAAGCTTATACAAAACATCACATTGTTTACTACAAACGGCACCATTCAAACCCTGAAAGAAACTGTGGTGTCGTCTGTTGCTCATCTTAGGAACCACACTCAGTCTTGTTTTTGATGCCAGTAGATACACTTTATTACATCATCAATGATAATAAATAATAAAGTGGAGATGCTCTCTACAGCGAAACATCTCTGGAATGATCATCTTGTCTTCTTTTTATACATTTGGATTTGTGGGCGTGGGGTATATATTCCATACAGTTTTTCCATACATAGAATGGTTCCTTTGTGCATACAATTCTCCAGAGAGAAAGCCCACCCTCTCTAGTCTTGTTATAGTAAAGAAAGACCCCACTTATGTTTTCCAGATGTTTCTCATCTGAGGTCTGTACATTCTGCCACGTAGACCTGATTTTTACACACAGGCATATGGGAGGCGGGGGGGGGGGGGGGGGGGGGGGGGGGGGGGGGGGGGGGGTTATAATGGAAAGTATAACTGGATATGTAATGGCTAATTACTAATGATTCCCCCAACAATTCATCTTTTACAATAAAAATCTTCTACATTTCCCCCCTTTGAGGCTTAGTAAGTCTCACATTTGTTTATTTTACTCAGAGTGCTACTTCATAATTCAGGCGTATTAGTTAACACTACTCAGTGAGTTAATAAGTCACTCTGTTTTATTACCAATGACTAAATGATGCAGCATCACTCTGGTTTTGGAGCATCAGGACCAAACGTCTCCCCCCTCACTTGACTAGGAAGGGAGTAAAAGATCCAGTCTCCATAATTTCTTACTTCTATAGAAAACAATGTTATAAGCATGAGCGTGCAACTGGTTCAGCGCTTGCCTGCGGTTGTCAAAGTTATGTATAATGACATAAAAATACATTTAAAACATCACACATAGAATATCACAGGATTAGCATAGTTTTCTTGTCTTTTTTCTTTTCTTTCCGTCTTTTCCGTGGGAACTTTAGTACAGTGGTCCAGATGATGCCAGGTTGTGTTTCCCCCCACTTTGACTGCTGCTGGAGTAGCTCTCACCACTTCGTAGGGTCCCTTTCTCCTGGGCTCATTCCATTTTCTTTTTTTCTGTAAATAGATAGCTCTATGTATGGCAGTTAATTTCTTCATATATGATCGAAGTTCCATTTGTAATTGCTCTAGAGGCGGTCCTTTGTAGGAACCTCTACCATATAGCACAGCATGGGTCGACCCGTAAGCATTTCATGCGATGTTAAGTGCGTGCTTCTGTTAGTTTGCATGCGATAGCTCATTAGTTCAAGAGGTAATGCATCAATCCAATTAAGTTTAGTACTTTCACATATTTTGTTAATTTTGGCCTTGATATTTCCATGAACCCTTTCGACGCACCCTTGTGCCTGTTATATTCTTAATTGTTGCAATACTTGTTTTACAGTTTTTAGTATGAATGCCGACCCATTATCTGAACTTATTTCTGATGGTATTCCAAATCTAGGAATTACTTCTCTTGTTAGAAATGTAATTACTGTTCCTGCTCCCAGATCTGCTGATGGTACTGCCTCCACCCACCTGCTAAATCTGTCTATGATCACAAGCATGTATCTTTTGCCTTGTACTCGCTTTATCTTATCCACATAGTCCATTACCAAATGCTTAAAGGCCCTTCTGGTATTGGTATATGGCCTATTGGTGTCACTATCCCTTTCCTCACATTTGTATTTGGCACAAACTTCACATGTGGACAAAAATTCATCCACCACTGCATATAAATAAGAGACCAATATCCTTGTTGTTTAATTTTTCTTATCACTTCATATAAATAAAGAGACCAATATCCTTGCTTTTTAATTTTTCTTATCACTTCCCCCCTTGCACAATGGTCAAAACCATGCGCATCTGCAATAAGAATATTCAAAAGTGAAGTAGGTGCAACCATTTTTCCTTCATGTGTACGCCAGATCTCTTGTGAGTCTTTTTTAGCTCCCCTTTGGTGCCACATTGATTGTTCATAGGGGCCTGCTTGTTCTTGTATTTGAATTATATCCTCTAATTGAGGTTGAGGTTCGATAAGTACTACAGGTGCTAATACTGCTACTTGACACCCTGAAGCTTTTTTAGCTTCTATATTTGCAGCATTGTTTCCCTTCATATTATTAATATCATAATCACTTCCTTTCTTGTGTGCCTGACATTTGATAATTGCTAGTCTTTTTGGTAGCATCATAGCAGAAATTAATTGCCCTATTTTTCTTTTTTTCTTTTTCTTTTTTTTCTTTTCTTTTCTTTCTTTATTTATTTATTTTATTAAATTTTTTTACCTTTTCTTCGCTTCTTCCCGTGGTTCTTTCTTTTTACGGATTCATATATCATTGTGCAATGAAATTCTGTTTTTGATAGCTGTGATTCAGGAATTTGTGCTTCAATATATACTTTACCCACTTATTGACTGTCTGTCTCACATCTTATTCTATCTGTCCTATCCAATAGATATTAGCTTTTGGCTCTGTAACCACCATTTTTGCTTCTGTTCCTATTGCTTCGATATATATTTCTTCTGGAGAACACCAAATTTGTAGCTCTAATTTACATAATGCATCTCTTCCTAACAAATTGATAGGAGTCTGATTTGATACCAGAATGGGCATTGTTATACTTTGATTTTTTGTTTGTAGACACACTGGATCTTTCATTGGAATTTATTGCATTTTTCCAGAGAATCCTATTTTCTTCGTAAATTTTATTTGTAAATTTTTTTCAGACAAGGGGAGATGTGAGGCATATTTTAAATTTAAACAGGTATAGACAACACCTTTGTCTAACATCATGGGTGTGTTTTTCCCTCTATATTAATTTGCATAATAGGCTCTTGATCAGCTTTAGTTGTTAAAATTGGAAGCTGACTCTCCCCTCTAAGATTCTCTGGGCACCCCAAATAGCCTGGATTGGGACCTCCCCAAGGGTTAACTGGGCCCTGTGAAGTACCTCAGTTAGGCTGTTGCCAGTTCTCCCCCCTTCCACCCTGAGGGTACTGTTGCCATGGATAGGTGGGACAGTCATTTTTATTATGTCCGGGCTGTCCACTTGCCCAGCACACACCTGGAAGACCAGTATAAGGTTTGCCTCTTCCTCTCTGTGTTGGTTTTTGTCTCCATTGAGTTAGTTTCTCTGTAGCTCTTTCTCTTGGCTTTTGCTAATTTTTTCTGTTTTGTTCTAAGGCATCAGTCACATGGTCACAAAACTCTTTGTGTGTTTTAGAGTTTAAACCGACCGCATCCTCCAGCTCCTTCAGGCTGGCGGCATAGCATCAATCACAGCATGTCTAAAAAATGTTGCCATTAATGGGTCTCCTTCTGGATTCCCTTCAGTCTCTTGTTTCCACCTTTTCAGCTGTCTCTGTACATATGTGGTTGAATTCTCTTTGTCCTTTTTCTCTGCACGCAGTGACTGCCACACTGCTGGACGGAATGCATCAAAAACAATTCCATCCATATTATGAGAGTTCATTGCTCTGTCCAGAGTCGTTGTTTGAAGAATTTCATCCATCTTTGTCCCTCCTATTATTTTAGCCATCAAAGCTTTAATTTCCCTCACAGCCCCTCTTGAATTTCTGGGAGGCGAGTGACCAGCCTCTTGAGGTCCTGTGGGGCCCAGGGGGCTTATCGTCCCTTTGCACCCTTGATTAAAATTGGGAGTTGTACAGCCAGTGATCTGAGTGCCTTCTTTCTCTGCCCTGTTCCCATTTTCCGCTATCAAATAATTCCTCTCCTTTTATCACCTCCTCTGTACTTTCAAACAACTTACTTCTCCCTCTTTTCAATCTATTTACCTCTTGTATCTTTTTCTGATTCTTTAATTTTCTCTTCTATTTCTTCTAACACTTCCTCAAATTTTGTTTTATTTTGGTTTGTTTTCCTCTTCTCTAACGCTATTAAAACTGTCTATAACAATCCATCTGTAAATATCCTTCACTTTCTTTTCCCTCTTGCCTCTTTGTTTTCACAGCTGGTTCCTTTTATTCTTTTTCTCCCAGCTCTACTGGTCCTTACATTTGCCTTTCTCCAGTTACTTCTACTGTTCTCTTGAGGATTGGACCTCTCCCTCTATGGGTAAATAGGGGGGCGGCTCAGAAAATAATCTTTCCTTTTTCTTCGTATTTTTGTCTGCCTCTTTTAATATTTTTCTTGCCTATTTTATATTTATTAATATTAATATACTTTTTACTCTTACTGGATTTGCTGATTTTATTAATCCTATATCTGTGTCATGCTGAGACCATAGTTCAGTTGGTACCTATTGCTGCCTTTCCTTATATAACTCTCATTTTGGTTTATTATTTCAGATGTTGTAGACATCTGTGTCATTTTCTTTTTACCGATAACTACTTCTTCAGGAATTCCCAGCAAACTGGTTGCACACAAAACTTTGATATAATTTTTGTCAGCTGTATGAAAAATCAATGGATGTTCTGTTGGTTCCCACTTGCTTTGTTCTGCCTTTTTCATCATTGGTCCTAAATCTTTTGCTTCCCAATTTTTTCCTAAAATATACTGCAATATGTGGGACCAAATTAGTTTCACTGAACCATTTTTTAACAAATTCACCTTCTGGCATATTTAAAGCTGCTCCCTGTTTACCTATTATGATTTACTGGGAGACCATATCAATTTGCTGTCCCTTTCTTCTTCCTGCATTTTGTTTGGATATATTGTTATTACTCCTTTATCAGTGGTATTTTAATACTAATTCTTTCCACTGGAGTGCTGTCATTATGGGTTCTATTATTATTAATTCAATTTTACTTTAACTCTTTTAACCAATTTCTCCTAATTTTAGTCTTTATTCTGTCTGATGCATTTACCCTTTTTATTTTTATTGATAGTCTCAACTCTATTTTACAATCACTCAGTATTTAATCTTTTATAAAAAATAATTATTTATCTTTACTTCTCTTTACTATTTTTCCACACTTATAATTATTCTTAATATACTTATTTAACTTGTTTCCTTGATCTCACTTCTACTGCACTGATCTCTGAATTTTCTCCTTCTCTTCCACACAGACACCAAACATGCAAAAGTCTATACCAGATTTTGATTAAATCTTTATTGATATTATTTTCCTAATCACATTCACACTGCTCGTCCCTTTATATAGACAGGGCTCATCATTCATTAATTTTCCCTTTATTTATAGGAATACTGCATTCATATCGTTTCCCTTTATTTATAGGACTAATCATTTATTCATCCCTCTCGGGTGCGGCACGAACTGCGTCCATCCACGCCAAGCCACGTTTAAGTGATGGACCAAGATGATGCGCAGCTCGTACCCATCCAATACAGAATTTATTTATTTCCTCATATATAGAAGGTGGGAGAAGGGTTTTGACGTCAGAAGAAATAACTGCATGCACATATAATAAAGACTGACTGAGACAGAACAAGCAGAGAGTTCTTGAATGGCCTCCTTGGCCATGAAAGGACAGACAGTGAGTTCATGAACGGCCTCCATGGCCGTAACAGGACAGGCAGTGAATTCATGGACGGCCTTCTTAGTTATGACAGGGCAGAATGTGAGTTTGTGAGCGGTCTCCATGGCTGTGACAGGACAGACAGTGAGTTCATGAACGGCCTCTATGGCCGTGACAGGACAGACAGTGAGTTCGGGAACAGCCTCCGTGGCCGTGGCAAGATGGTCTGTGAGTTCGGAAGCGGACGCCACCACCTCAGGAAGTTCTGCAGCGGATGCCGCCACCTCTGGAGGTTCTGCAGCGGATTCAGGCACAGGAAAGGCCCTTGGAACGGACTCGGGGATAGGAGAGGCCTCTGAGACAGACTCATAGGCAGGAGATGCCTCTGGGGCAGATTCAAGGACAGAAGAGGCCTCTGGAGCAGACTCGTGGACAGGAGAGGCCTCTGGAGCGCAGTGTGCAGCCCACACGCTCAAAATGGCGACCGCCATTACATTAAGGGCAGCAGAGTGTGGCATGACCTCTAAGATGGCGGGGCTTGAGAGCACTGATGTTACCGGGATGCCTGCAGCTCACACCAACATCAGAGGTGGGTCCATCACACTAGCAATCAGACCTTTCAGTCTAAGCCAAAGCTCCGCGTCCGACTCAGGCGTGGCAGCCATCTTGGCCGAGGACTCAGGCATGGCCGCCATGATGTGAGCAGGCTCTGGCTTGGCAGACGTGACGTGAAGAGGACTTGTTGTTGCAGACATGATGGAAGCAGGCTCTGGTTTGGCAGACGTGACGTGAGCAGGCCCTGGGGTAGCAGACATGATGTTATCAGACTCTGCTTGTGTAACAGAGTTGTACATATATATTGTGTGTCTCCACTTGCTAAAAAGGTTAAATAATTACACTGGAGGATGATTGGACAGAACAAGGGTTTACAGGGCTTCCTATTGGCTGGCTGGTGCTTTGTGCTGTGTGCGCCCTCTATTGCACTAATCAGTTCATGTGTGTAAGGCCAGCGGTAAGTCGTGTGATTGATAGCTCTGTAATTCTGTCTGTAATTGTGTCAATGAAAAGTGATATATTAAGAGCAACAACATATATATATATATATTCTATGTATATGTATATATATATTCAATATCGAGAAAAGTGTTGGATGTTTGTGAAGAGTGAAAATTGTGTTTTATTATAGTGCCAGCACGAGGCGTCGAATATGCTGGAATAGGCCTATATCAACTCACTCTGTGTTACTGTGTTTTCTCAGGTACATGTTATGTTTCGATTTTGTGAGAATGCATTATTTTGAACCATGGGTTATATTTCTGAACTTGTTCAACTCTATTGCACTAATCAGTTCATGTGTGTAAGGCCAGCGTGCCAGCACGAGGCGTCGAATATGCTGGAATAGGCCTATATCAACTCACTCTGTGTTACTGTGTTTTCTCAGTGAATAAATTGATGAATGAGAGACGATTTATTGAAGCATGAGCTTTATTGCCACAACACAACGCAAAGAGGATAAGAGACCAGTTACATTGGTGCCGTGATCGGTCTTCTGAGCATCCGTGTCGGACGTGTGACGCCAGGAGGAACTCCGCGTTGACGCGAAGCGGACATCCAAGCATCGGTGCACAGCAGACGTCGAAGGACTAGCGCGGAGCAGAGTTCAGAGCATCAACGCGGGGCGGAGCTTGGAAGTGAAGACGAGGTGGTTGCGTACACTACTGCACACGCATATATGAACATAAAACTGAGTATAATTAATGGATTGGGACCTTGATTATTCAAAAATTTGATTATGCATATTATCTGAAATATTTACTGTTTTGGATACGTTACTTTTATTGTAGTGGGTTGGTTGTTTATTTTTGGGTTCAGTAGAAAAAAATAAATAAATAATAATAATGGAGAAATTTAACATGCCAGGCCTGGGTAGAGGGAGAGGTGTGTATCAAACTGATGTAACATTTTCTGTGGGTAGGGGGTTTTCTGGCTACCCACTAACTTCCACGCCACGGGTAAACTATCAACTTTGTGGGGAAACACATTCCATTAATCAGCCTGAGGTTAATGTGACCGAAGTGAATGAATTAAGAGCTGCAACTGCAGAGGGTGGTATTTCTATGGATATGTTGGCCACTGTTGTGAAACAAATAGGTCAATCCATTAGTGAGAATATTGTATCTTGTCTGGAATCGAGAGCGGGACATGCTGGCAGCAGTGTGCCCTCTGAAATGCAAAATCTGAAGCTGGTATTACAATCTGATGTTAAAGAGCCAGCATACTATCGTGGGGATGGTTCTGATAAATGCACAATATATGAATGGGTGGAATTGATGTCAGTATACTTGCGTAAACGTGAGTATAGTCAAGAATATCAGGCTGATGAAGTTCTGAGCCGATTAATGGGGAGGGCACGTGATGTTGTTAAAATAGCCCTACGCAATTATGCTAAAACTGACTTAAGTGATGGGCCCGGACCTATTTTTGACATCCTGAAACAACATTTCGGTGACACAGTGTACTCTGCTATGCCTTTGGCTGATTTTTATGCTACCTTGCCCCTAAAAGGGGAGAGCCCATTTGACTATTGGATAAGGTTAAATAGGGCAATGGATGTAGCAGAGGACTGTTTGAAAAGACAAGGGAAGAAACTTGATAATCCATCTCAGGAAGTAACAATCATGTTTGTTAGACATTGCCCAGACCCCCATTTGCAGCTGATTTTCAGATGTAAACCTCAGCAGCACTGGACAGCTGCCGAAGTGCAAGAAAGGCTGGATGAATTTCAAAGAGAAACCAAATATACCCGAAATCAGTTGTCATGTTTAGTTCAAAAACAAGAAACTGTAATACAAACCTTGCCTTCTGTTCACGATGACGTTAGCAATGGTGAGGTTACTGCAGCCAAAAGTAACGCTCCTCAAGTTCAGCAGTCCTTTGCTTGCAGTTCCGTTGAATCTTTGGAGCGCCTGATTACACGATTGGAACATGTGTTGGAAAGGGTTCCAAGTGGTCCGACAAAACCTACAGAAAAACCTTTTCGGCCGAGGCCCAAAAATAGAGGGGATGGACGGGGGGTGTGTAAGGTTTGTGGGGACTTTAACCATTCCACCTCTTACCATTGTCGGGCTAATGGGCTCTGTTTTGTATGCTATACCCCAAATCACACACGTTTTGAGTGCCCAAATGCTGTTGCTGATGGACGTGCCGGGACCTCGCCGGCAGCATGCCCCCCTGGCCAGCAGGGAAACTAAAAGGCCCGCATGTGGTGGGGGGGGATGCTGGGCCTTGTGACGCTCCCCAAGTATTTGATGTCGATCTAGAATCATTATATTCTACTGTGTGTGAGGAAATTGACAAAAACTTGACTGTGATAGTTCAAAATACACAAAAACTGTCAATGCATGAGGGATTGTTTTATACTGATGTTTTGTTAGAGAGCACATTGACTGTTAAAGGTATGATTGATTGTGGTTCCATGGCTTGCACTTTGAGCCCTGTGGTTGTGTCTAAATTACAGGATGCTGGCGTAGCCTTGAATGGTTCTGTGACTCCATCTGACGTAGTACTGGTCGGCTGTGGGGGGTCGAAAACAAAACCAGTTGGTATGTGTGACATAAACATGACTGTTTATGGGTGTACTGTTCAGGTTCCGACCTTAATCGTAGACGGCCAAGTTGATGAACTCATTGTGGGCAGTAACGTGATTAAACACCTGATCAAAGAGTTGAAAAAGCAGGGAAACGTGATGGAAAAAATAACATCCGATGTGAATATAAATTCTGAGGATAGCAAACTTATTCAGTTACTGGCTAATGTTGAGAGGTGGAACGGAACAGTTGTGCCAGAAAAGGTTGGAACAGTTAAACTGAAAAATTCAGTAACACTTGAACCTCTACAGGAGCATTTAGTCTGGGCAAAACTCTCTAATCTAAACAATTTGTCAGCTGGCAGTGCCATCATTGCAGAGCCATGCAGAGCCCGCTCAAGACCCAGAAATGTCCTGATTGGTCGTACAGTGGCGAGGTTGTGGGCCGATGGATGGGTGCCTGTTAAGGTAATTAACCCCTCGCCAGTGTCCATCACTCTCAGACGTAATGCAAAGTTGGCTGACATTTATCCATGTTTGGCACTTGAAGATTTTGACCCTGATGCATGTGTCACAAATGTAGGGTTGTCATGCTCAATCAGACAACATGCCAATAATGTAGAGTTTCCAGACAATTCAAGTGCTGGCAGTTTGTCTGATATCAGTGTACCCAAGAAAGACTGTGAGTTCCGTGACAGGTTAGGAGACCTGGGGCTTGCAGACATTGATTTGAGCTCCTGTCAGTTGTCTAAAGAATGGAAAGCAAAACTTGTTGATCTAATTGCAAAGTACGAATGTATCTTTTCTAGACATAGACTTGATTGTGGAAAGGCTGAGGGCTATGTACATCGGATAAGGCTGAGTGATGAGCGTCCATTTAGACTGCCATACAGACGGCTTCCACCTAATCAGTACGATAAACTCAGGCAAGCTTTGGATGAAATGGAGGAGAGGGAAATTATTAAAAGATCCAGTAGTGAGTATGCTTCCCCTCTTGTTATTGTTTGGAAGAGAAATGGAGATTTAAGGCTTTGCACTGATTTTAGGTGGCTCAATACTCGAACTGTAAAGGATGCTCATCCACTGCCACATCAAGCTGATGCTTTAGCTGCGCTGGGTGGCAATGTTTTTTTTTTCTACTATGGATCTGACATCTGGTTACTACAATGTTGAAGTACATGAGGAAGACCGTAAATACACTGCTTTCACATCCCCCTTTGGGTTATATGAGTATAACCGCCTTCCTCAGGGACTTTGTAACAGTCCAGCGACTTTTATGAGAATGATGCTCGGAATTTTTGGAGACCAAAATTTTCTGAGTCTTCTCTGTTACTTAGATGATGTGCTTGTCTTTGCTCCGAATGAAGAGTTGGGTTTAAAGAGATTGGAGTTGGTTTTTGAGCGCCTGAAATCTCATAATTTGAAATTAGCTCCAAGGAAATGTCATTTTATGCAAGGGTCTGTGAAGTTCCTTGGTCATATGGTCAGCAAGGCGGGTGTGGCCTCAGACCCTGATAAAATTAAGGCAATTATTGAAATGAATGAGTCGGACCTTATGGATGAGAAAACTGGTGCCCCATCTCAACAGAAGATACGTTCTTTTCTTGGAATGGTTGTATATTACCAGCAGTTTATAGAACAGTGTTCAGTAATTGCAAGGCCACTTTTCCAGTTGATTGCTGGTCCTAAGGGTCAGAAATGGAAAAAGGGTAAGAAGACCATGATGAAGAGATCACTCGCTGCAGGGGATTGGACTGATGATTGCAGGCAGGCGTTTAGTCGTCTTAAGCAAGCCCTGATTGACTGTGTTTTGTTGGCTCATCCAGATTTCAACAGGCCATTTTTAGTTTCAGTGGATGCTTCCAGTAGTGGCCTGGGTGCTGTACTTTCACAAGTGCCAGAGAATGGGGATACAGCAAGGCCAGTTTATTTCGCGAGTAAGTCACTTTCGTTTGCCCAGTCAAAATATCCAGCGCATCGGCTAGAATTTTTTGCATTGAAGTGGGCTGTATGTGAAAAATTTAGTCACTGGTTAAGAGGTCGGCCCTTCACAGTATGGACCGATAACAACCCACTGACATATATTTTGACAAAGCCGAAACTGGATGCTTGCGAGCACAGGTGGGTTGCCAAGTTGGCTCCATATCAGTTTGACATCAAGTACATAGCTGGTTCAAGGAATGTTGTTGCTGATGCTCTTAGCAGAGAGCCTTTTGTGAAGCAGAGCACCTTGCATCGTCTTACTAGGGTACCTTATAACTCACTGTTGAAGGAGGCAGCGGCAGTCCAGGGGGAACAAGTGCAAGAAGTTTTCAGATGGTCTGCGCACCCTTTTGAGCCTGGCACTGGTATTGAGCCAACTCATGCTATGTTGGTAGTAAATGCCCAAACACCTGTAAGTGAACCATCTGGTTCTTGGTCTGCGATGGAAGTGTCAGCAGTCATGGAGGCAAAGAGGTCTAATGTGGTTACCCCACATTGTGACCTTTTGTTACCACAGTTGATTCACCACATTGTGCCCACAGATCAACCAAAACTGAAAGGCCTGTCCCACGAACAGTTGGCAGAGAGGCAGCAGACTGACGGCATATTGGCTAGAGTGATTTCTTATGTGGAGAGGGGTAAGAAACCCTCTAGTCGTGAGTGTAAACGGGAGCCAGTGGAAGTTGTAAGGCTGCTCAGGTCCTGGAATAAGTTTGTGATGAGAGCAGGGATACTTTACAGAGTTTCAAAGGATGTAGTGTCAAAGAAAAAAACATTCCAGTATGTTGTCCCAAAACTGTTGGTGGGGACCGTGTTAAGGGGGGTTCATGATGATGCTGGTCATCAGGGCCAACAAAGGACATTGTATCTGGTGAGACAACGGTTTTTTTGGCATAAACTTGAGAAGGATGTGAGAGATTATGTCAAATGCTGTAAGAGGTGTGTTTATGGTAAATCTCCTGAGCCAGAGGCTAGGGCTCCTCTTGACAACATTGTCACAGCTGAACCCTTGGAGCTTGTGTGTGTTGACTTTTGGTCAGCTGAGGACTGCAAGAATAAGTCAGTAGATGTTCTTGTTGTCACTGACCATTTTACAAAGTTAGCACATGCTTTTCATTGCCCAAATCAGTCGGCCAAAGCTGTTGCCAAACAGTTATGGAACAACTTTTTTTGTATATATGGTTTCCCCAAACGAATTCACTCCGATCAAGGAGCAAATTTTGAAAGCGCATTAATTTCTGAGCTATTGTCTGTTGCAAGTGTGGAAAAGTCACACACCACTCCGTATCATCCAATGGGCAATGGAGGGGTGGAAAGATTTAATAGGACTCTCGGAAACATGATTCGTGCGCTGCCCCCTGCAGCAAAGCAAAGGTGGCCTCGGATGCTCAAATCGCTGACATTTGCGTACAATTGTACAATCCATGAAACTACTGGATATGCACCTTTTCAATTGATGTTTGGCAGGACTCCAAGACTCCCTGTTGATGTGGTGTTTGGGTCAGTCTTGCGAGACAATGATGTTGTCGACTATGATGAGTATGTCAGGGATTTACTAAAAGACCTCAAACAAGCGGTGACAATTGCGAGGATGACTGCTGGAAAACAACTGAAAAGACACACTGCTCTTTATAACAGAAAGATTAAGGGTGCTCCGGTAGATGTTGGGGACAGGGTTCTGTTAGCGAATAAGGGAGAGCGGGGGAAACGAAAATTGTCTGACCGCTGGGAGAACAGTCTGTACATTGTAGTTGACAAAAATGCTGAAACCAATACTTTCAAAATAGAGAATTCTTCCACAGGCAAAGTGAAGATTGTTCATCGTAACTTGATCATGCCTGTAAATTTTCTGCCTCTTCCCGATGATGTTGCAGAGGGACCCTTGAGTGCGGAAGAGTGTGTTGGGGGTGAAGAAACCCAAACTCTAGCACACTTACCTCAGCCTGCAGCTGATGAGAGAACTGTAGCATGGGTCTCAGAGCTTGAATGTTCAAAAGGTCCTGAAAAGGGGCCAGAGATGTTGGAGGAAGAGGTTGGTAGACAAGGAACGACGGGGAGTCATGGTGGTTCTAGTGACTCATTTGTATTGGCTGTGTTGGAAGACTCCGTTAGGCTTCCATATTCAATGGGCAATGAAGTTGATCTGGACACAAATTCAAATTTGACCGCATTGGATAGGCTATCATCAGATGTTGATTGTCAAAGTGATGCAGCTACTGTGATGACGGTTCAATCTGTTAAACAAAATGATGTTGGAGGTTTAATGACTTCAGTTAAATCAAGAGCGGGAAGGATTATCAGACCAGTGGTGAGGTTTATTGAAACAATGCAAGTACAAAGAGTAGACAACCAAGTTAATGCACCTATGTGGATATAATTGTGGATCGATTATTTTTTTTTTTTTTCTCACTTCTTTTCATTTTCTCCAGTTTGTTCTCTTTCTATTTTGTACATTGGATTTGTGATTGTATTTGGTCTGTATACCAAGATGTGTTTACTAGGAATGCTGTTATGTTGATTGAGTGTACTAAACATGTAACAGGCATGTTGACCTATGAGTTTGGAGGGGCGTAGCTAACCTCTCCTTCCTCTAATTCTTCGTAAGAATAGTCTATGAACTGGAATATTCATTAGCATTTTTTTGAGAGGATGAGTATTTACATTGCATTCCATTACATTGCTTTGTTTTTTTTTTGTGTGGTGTTTTTGTTTTTCTTGTTTCTTTATATATATGTGCATGTTTTCATGTAATGTTGTGAATTCTGATGTTCTTTGTACCTGAGTATTAGTTATGGATGTTGTATGACGCCATGATATTTTATTTTATTTTTGTTTATTTGCAAGTGGAGTTCAGAAGGGGAGAATGTAACAGAGTTGTACATATATATTGTGTGTCTCCACTTGCTAAAAAGGTTAAATAATTACACTGGAGGATGATTGGACAGAACAAGGGTTTACAGGGTTTCCTATTGGCTGGCTGGTGCTTTGTGCTGTGTGCGCCCTCTATTGCACTAATCAGTTCATGTGTGTAAGGCCAGCGGTAAGTCGTGTGATTGATAGCTCTGTAATTCTGTCTGTAATTGTGTCAATGAAAAGTGATATATTAAGAGCAACAACATATATATATATATATATATATATATATGAAATATATTCAATATCGAGAACGTGTTGGATGTTTGTGCAGAGTGAAAAATTGTGTTTTTATTATAGGTCCAGCACAGGCGTCAAAAAAAAAAAAAAAAAAAAAAAAAATTACTATGGGATAGGCCTATATCAACTCACTCTGTGTTACTGTGTTTTCTCAGGTACATGTTATGTTTCGATTTTGTGAGAATGCATTATTTTGAACCATGGGTTATATTTCTGAACTTGTTCAACTCTATTGCACTTATCAGTTCATGTGTGTAAGGCCAGCGTGCCAGCACGAGGCGTCGAATATGCTGGAATAGGCCTATATCAACTCACTCTGTGTTACTGTGTTTTCTCAGTGAATAAATTGATGAATGAGAGACGATTTATTGAAGCATGAGCTTTATTGCCACAACACAACGCAAAGAGGATAAGAGACCAGTTACATAAGCAGACATGTGTATGTCAGGCTTTGACTTTGTAGACATGACTGAGTAAACTTTGACTTAAAACTGGCATGATTTGAGCAGGTCCTGGAGTAGCAGGCATGACGTTAGCAGACTTTGGTGTAGCAGACATGTGAGCAGGCTGTGGCTTGGCAGACGTGACGTGAGCAGACTCTGGCTTTGGTTTAGTGCCGTGTTCCTTCTCCACGTCACCCACAGTGAAAGCAGATCCACTCAGTCACAATCCAAAGTCTATGTACTGTACAAGTGACCAATGTGGGGTATTGCGTGGCATTAATTGAGAACTGTCATGAGATAGTCCAAAAGGGAAAGTGTCCTTAAGAGCAGCATCGTTAAAGTTCACCTGATAACAAAGTTCACAAAAATCACTCACGTAATCCTCTATAGGCCTGTCACCTTGACGAAGGCAGAGGAGGCGTGAAACTGCTGGGTTCATTGTGCGGTCGTGTATTCTGTAACGAATTAGTCCACTGAAGGCGAGCGTAGTGAAGAACCCAAGTGCAGTTTATTTACAAGTGATTCAAACATCCGAACAATAATCAGAGACTTGACTTGACTTGACTTGATTAGGCATGAACAGACTTGACGAGACATGAACAGACTTGACGAGGCATGAACAGACTAGACTCACCGACAGCGGGTTACAACATCAATACACGACAAGGGCACAATGGGAACATGAAGGCTACTTATAGCAGACAAGGATGGTCACATGACATGAACAAACCAATGGGGAACAAGACACATGACTAAGACTACCTATCAGAACATGACACATACACAAGGCAGAGATACATGAGGGCAAGGGAAGCATGACACTAACAGGGTGAAACAATTACAAAATAAAAGACATGGAAACAAAACCCAAACACCAAACCCCACATTACATGAATATGCATGGTCCCTATTAAATAAACCAATAAATAAATAGAAAATCTGGTTTTAACGATATACAGATGTGTCATGCCATATGTTTGTAATTTGTCCGGCTTAATGTAATTAAACAGCTACCTCTGGCATAAAAATAAGATAATGTTTAAATCAGCCTTGTCAAAATTAAAGATATCAAGTGTGTTTGAACTTAATGTCCGGGACAGCTGCGGGCCACACATGCAGGATATCGGGTGGAGCACCATAGCGTATACAATATATAGACATGGCTGCTTCATACTTGCCTAAAACTCCTGAGAAGGAATAGGATTAAGAGATGCTGGAAAGTCTGACTTTGGCTCAGAGAAAACTGTACATCGCCAATTTGTATTTGACAAAGTTCATCCATGAAAATACGGACTGTGCGAGAGACAAATTTGTCCTCAACACCGAACGCATATTTGGTTACATATTTCAAAAATCTACCCGCATTGTTACGCTCTACATCGCCGACGACGTTGACGTATTTGATCAGGAAGAAGACCCCAGTCTGGTATTTTCTGATAAAGATTGGGCTTTATTTTACAATAACGTCTTGAAAGATCTGAACGAATGGAGAGAAGAGCGTTTGTACGTTGCGGAGTGGGGCGGCACATCGTTCAATACCAGGTACCGAGTGGTCGGCGACTACTCAAAAAAGAAGCCGGATGACTACATGTACATATTCTTCTGCGAACACAAGACGAAGCTCTGCAAGTGTTAAGAAAACAGCGCTCATAATGAGCACCACAAAGTGTATACTCTACGGTTTTTATTCAAGTGGCGCGATCTGCATCTGTTGAGCGCACTTTTTTCAAACATCAACAAAATGTTCAGATGGTGCGACATGCGTGACGGTTACTGCAAAATTCAAACGCAGCTGTTTACCCCCAATAGTTGTCCTTGCAACAGTTCATGCACGCTGCAGACCCCGCCCATTTACTACAGACACTATAAAGAGCAGTAAGTCAAACCCTTTCCACAACACACTTTCACCATGTCTCAAGACGCTGCTTCATAATGCGTTTACGCTCCTTTCAACCTCAAGTCTACACACGATAATGCTACCGACCATATTCCAACAGGGGAACCCCGCTCTACAGACACTATAAAGAGCAGTAAGTCAAACCCTTTCCACAACACACTTTCACCATGTCTCAAGACGCTGCTTCATAATGCGATTACGCTCCTTTTAACCTGACCCGACCTTCACAAAGAATGGTTGGATAAATTCTGCACGGAGCTGGGGTACCGCAACCTGACCTTCCTATCGGATATGTGCATCACCTCTGCAGCCAGCAGGGGCTTTGATACCACAGACGGCTGTTTCAGCGGAGTCGGGTTCAAAATCATAAAAGCTACGATCGTGCTGCTGCTGCAACACATCGTCGACAAAAAAAGATGAGGGAGGTTGTGTTTTTTTTTTTTTTTTTTTTTTTTTTTTTTTTATGAGGGCTGTGTAACGGACCATCCGAGCCAACTGCATCATAGCAAAGCTACAAGAAATCAGGAAAAAGCTGCTGGACAAGGACTACAAGAAAGTAATTTACGACGCCGTGGATCTCTGGCAAAGCAGCGTGTCATTGCCTGCAGTGTGACCATGACAACATGGGATCTGTGTGTAGTGGAAATAATTTTTTCAGAGAAGTCGTGTTTATGCCCTGTTATAAAGAACAAATGATTGATATGATGCTTATGGCCATCGAGCACACGTGCGACCCCGAGAAAGATCACGGGGTACAAAAGAGACGTATAAAAAATCTCAAGATACAAATCGACGTTATGAGAAGATCATCATATTCGTGGGACATATTGATCGACATGTGTGTTAACAGAGCCGATCCACCCCCTGTAATGCTCAAAGAATTCTAGATGAGATATCCGCAGCAGGTAAAGGGCTAGGAGTTAGTGAGGTCCTGTGTATGTGTACATATGTAACCGATGCATGTGTGAAGTTGGTTTCCAAAAATGAGAAAAACATGGTCTGCGAAATGGTCGAAATTATGGTAAACTACGTACTAGATCATAGCTATATGGCGTGTGTAAATTGTCTTTATTGGCTAGACAATCTGTGACATTATTCTATCATTGTTTTTATTATTATTTATATCATACCTTCATTATGTAGCCATTTTGTATTCTATTCTTGTCACTATCCATTTTGAAAACTATTCTAGTCGCTATGTATCCATTTTGAAATATATTCTTTTACTATCTCTATACAATTTTTTTAATAAAAGACTGAAACGCGACACTTGTACATGTTACTCTTTTGCTGAGGGGTGTAACGACAACATGTCTGAGCTCATGAAAAAAGTTTATCACACGCCGGCCAACCCCAGTTCTTTAGGCGGTAAAAAACGATTAAAAGATGCCATCTTAAAGGCTACAGGTGTCCGTCTGTGGCTGAGGAGGATGCGTACAGATTACACAGACCAGCACCTATAAACTACAAACGTAATAGAGTCGTGGTGTACGGTATGGATATGTAGTTACAAGCGGATCTAGTTGACATGTCAGCGTACTCCAAGGAAAATTATAATAATAAATATTTGTTGACCTGTATCAACGTATTTAGTTAGTACGAGTGGGCTCGAACGCTAAAGAATAAGTGCGGGGTTGAGGTTACTAAAGCGTGGGAGTCGTTCCTGAAGGAGAGAAATGAGAGGTGTTCATCAAGATCTGAGGAGATCTGCGTGGATTACTCTCCCAGCCGGGAAGCAACAAAGGCGGCGCAGAGAGAGGAAACAGAAGCAAGGCTGCAGAGCTGGAATACGAACCAGGCTAGGCAAAGACCCACACAAGCCTTCACTGCCGAGCCTCTTCGTTACAAATACAAGATCACTTACCAACAAAATCGAGGAGCTTGCTGTGTTTTGGTAATTACGGAGACTTGGATAAACCCAGTTATTCCAGAGGAGACTATTCGGCTAACAGGCCGCGTGGCACACCGGGCTGACATGACCGCAGACAGCAGAGGAGGGGGGCTTTGTGTTTACACTAATAACAGCTGGTGCACAAACGCCGTAATCACTGACACTTACTGCTCCCCGGACTTGGAGTATTTATCAGTAAGATGTCACCCCTTCTATCTTCTGCAAGAATTTACAGTTATTGTAATTACTGCTAACTACATACCTCCAGATGCTAACATTACAACAGCTTTGGGCTACTTGCTAACTGCCATTAGTAAACAACAGCACGCCCATCCAGATTGAGTCTTTATAATAGCTGGTGACTTCAACAGAGCAAGTCTAAAGACTGTCCTCCCAAAATTTCATCAACATGTTGAGTGTCCAACTAGAGGAAAAAATATACTTGACCATGTTTATAGTAACACCAAGCATGGATATAAGGCGTTACCTCTTTCCCATCTCGGACTGTGTAAGGGGAACAGGTCAATTTAGCTCAAAGGGAATCATTTAAGATTTTAAAGGGAATTTGGACAGAATCACGGTTTTACTGCTGATCACTGAGTCGGCCAGCGATTCATTGAACGAGCTTTATGACATCAATTCTGCAATGGATATGTTTATCCAAAATATAGTGAAAACACTATTGAATAGCACAGTAACAAGATCGGCAGTTTAAGACATTAACTTGTAAGCACAAAACACAAGATACTTCTCTTTTCAATATGAATAAGACTTTATTGGATAAACCTAAGGCAATATAAACTAATCTAACACATAAACACACGCATTCACACAAGTTGCAGGAAGAGAGAAAGTGAGGAAAGAATGAGTTTAAGAGAATGAAAATGTGAAATCCCAAGTTTACAGCAAGATGTGCAGTTGCCTATACCTGAACAAACATCAATCACTTAATTAACCCTCAATTAGGTTAAAATTTATATTAAATACACCAGTTCAGCTAGAATCTGGAGGTACTTGCGTTGCCTGTGTAGGGGGGTTCCCTTTGGTGTAGTCTTGGCCGGATGTTCAGTGTCATTGAATGATGTCTTGGGAAGCCAGTGGTTGGGCATTGGCTGGAGTTGTGGGCTGGTTGAAGTTTTGAAGCGGTCGGTCACAGACTCAAGGTGAACTCGGAGACACGGAGTTGCGGCACCACTTCACTCCGCACTGACCATACCTTAACGTAGCAGACTCGCGTAACGGACCTAGATGGTAGAGCGAATCTGTGTGTGTGATGTCGGCGCAAAGTGTAGCAGGGCGTGGCACGACGCTGAACCACGCTGAACCGACGCTCTACTGCAGACAGCGTGTCGACACCCCCCCAGGCGCTCAAAAGCGCTATGGTAATAGAATTGTCCTTTCTTGCAAAATACAATTTGCAGAACGTGCCGAGAGGCGACCATCAAAACACTACGTGAGTGTCAGACCATCATCGAATCATCCTTAGCTGGAGGGTGGAGATGATCAATCGCTGGTTTGTGCACATTTGTGTCAAAAAACATCTGAGAGTAAGAAGTCCCGAGAGCTAATACAAGAGACAGTACACATACGCACGGCCACTCTGGCTGTCGGGTTTACCTAGCCCATTGCTGAGAGAAGGCTTACAGGAATAAAACAACTTTAGTGTGCCTGAGCGAAAGGTAACTAATGTGCCGCGCTCGTTTTTTACATTTGTACTACCGATCGCCCCTAGCATTATTGTGTATGTTGGGAAAAAGAGGGTTCTAGGAAGTAACGTACACGAACGGACACTGATATGCCACTATCAGACATCATGAGGTCCGGATTAATTTAATCAAGAGATGCCACAGAAATCTTTTGTATGAGGACTGAAAATAAAAGAACTATTATATGTATGCACAGGAAGCGGCTATGTTAATCACGCCCTCGGGCCGGCATGCACTGGATATCTATGCATGACTGTCACATGTCTTGTGACCACCTACTTCCTGCCCTGTCTGAAACACGCGTCCTTATGTTACAACAAAAGAAACAGAACCTTGCATGACGATTTTAACAGACAAGCGTTTAAAACTCATAACTAGTGAAAATGTATCCACTGTATGTGTTATGCAGTATTATCTATATATATATATATATTAATTGTGTGTGGTGTTTTTATTGAAACCATGATAGTGCAATATGCCTTATAACTCGTTTTAGCAGACAAAGCATTTAATATGCGTGTAAGAGATGTGATGTTTAATATCAGGAGAAAGCTTGTCTTATTCGCCGAACATTGGTGTTAGTGAAAAGTTTATATTCTGTATCATCCTCTGGTGATAATACTTTTATCAGAAGTTCTTAAAAAACTTGCAGAAATACTCGCCACAAACAGCACGTGATTCATACATGATAAAGGAACCACACAGGGCGTGGCTAAACCCTGCAGCCACCATCTGATTGGACGGCTGGACAAAAGTCAGCCTGCTTAAAATGGACACAACGCTCTCGCTCGAGGCTTGCGTTTACTCGCTCAAGACATCTGGCTTTCCTTTTGGTAACAGCGCTACAAGCGCTTCTCACGCCGTAACATCGCACAAGCGAGACCATCTAAGAACTCAAACACTTCAGAGAAACACGATCTTCGAAGAACGCAAAGTCTGGCAAACTCAGGCTTTTAGCAGGACTGCTGAAGCCTCTTCCGTAACCCAGCAACCACCAACCCAACGAGGGCTTTCCCAAAAGGATGTCATTCAAATGTCATTCCGACGTCACCGCAACAGCCAATCAGCAAAGGAATTTTGATCCAGCAGACATCCAGGAAACCAAGCAGAATGCAAGTAACGAACAATATCGTATCTCTGCTGAACTGGTTTCCAGCTAATTTAAGCAGTAAAATTAAGACAAATTCTCTGCTTGGTAAATTCTCTAAGGTGAATTTAAATCACTCATAAAACGAGTTAGAACTTGAAAGCTTCATAGAACTCCGTCAACTCTCATTTCTTTCATCTGAAACGGTATGTGTGTTTTAGTTTAGGTTTTATGTAATCTAGAATAGCCAATAAATTCATGTTTCATTTATAAATAATCATCGTCTGGTGTCATATAATTTTAAGATTAAAACCTTGCCAAGATCACGTTACCTTGCTAGGAGCTTACAAATTATCATAATTGTATTTAACCCGTGGCCAGGGAGAATACAAAATTTAAATATTCAATTGGTAATATACACTGACATCTTATCGCTGGCCGAGTAGCTGATAGGGTGTAAACCATTTAGATTAAAAATCAGTTTTGATCAGGTGGACCTCGACTCATTCAGATTCGAGTCCTTTCAAAACCTGAATGAATGAATTAATAATAATTAATTCCCTACAATTACAAATGAGTAATTTCATTACAATATACACTGAAATTACTATTATTTTTATTATTGATAGCAGCATCTCTGTAGCCATGCTAATAAAATACAACTACCACTACAACTGATTTTAATTGTTTTCTATGTTCCAGACCTATATAATAACAGACGGCTGCAATAATGCTCTCTTATATTGTCTGATTCAACCAGAATAAGCTCTTCGCCGATTGGCTTGCGCGAGAATGCGTCAGGCGAATTTTCCGCTCGAGTTGAAATTTTTGAACTTGCGTGAAAGATGCGATTGAGGCGAATATCTCGCGTTTGCGGCAAACGCATTGCACATTTCGTGTCATTCGCGACGCCTGGTGCGAATTTGCCTCTATTCGCATCTTTGCATTGACTTTGTATGTAATCTACTTTGGTGTGAACACACTGTTAGAATGCAAAAGTAATGGTAAAAGCCATGACTAAAAAGCAGTGGCTGAAAAGCAAAAGCTAAAAAACATGACTAAAAGCTAAAGAGCTAAAAAGGCATAATTTAATGGTGTCCTGAGTATTTAAACTGGGTTTTTGGACACATCCCAAATGGTGCCCTGACCAATTATAGCTCGGGGTGTTGTGATGTTTCTCCTCCCAATACATAAATCAAATGTTATCTAATCAGTCACATGGTCTGAATTTTCCCGCTATTGCAGAGTATAATTTTGGACATAATTTCTATAACAAGAATTTGATACATTTGACAAAGTATTGATTGATAGAAACGTTTAAAGCATGAATTTTCACACTCATACATACCCAACATGAATATAATCCTATAAACTATTCAATAGTTACTAAAAAGGACATAAACAATGAGTGATTAGAACATGATAGTCCAATGTGTGGGTGACATACATGATATGGAGTAATGCAATGGAATGATATTTGTTCATAAGTCCTTTTAGCATCATTTAGGTGCATCTATACATGAAAGACAGTTTCTGTGCTATTCTGTGGAAGTAAGGGCATGCTTTGTGAAGACCAAAGAGGTTAAAAGGTCTCCTAAGGAATCTCAGTCTGTTTCTTGTCTTCTAGGTGGGGGAAACCACCCAACACAGTTTCTACTAATGATTTTCCTCATGTGATGGTCATGATATGCTGTGTCTTTGACCATTAATATTGCTTACTTGCCCCAAAATTGACAATCTCCTTCCTGAGTTGTTATGATTAGTGTGTTCTTTGTGTTAATGTTGAAAGCTGTTTGAAGCTGCCAGTTTGTTAGGCTCACTTCAGACTCGTGGCGCCAGGATTTGATTTATGAACATCCTGTGTCTTCGGCCTTTCTGTGGAATTCGGCTCGAGTTTCAACCATGTCCTTGATCGAATCTTTAATTTGTCTGATTGGGTCTGATACCCTACAACTGTCTGACCACATTTCATTGTTTCTGACTCTGGCATACAGACCACTTATCAACAGGGTCAAAACATCTGTTAAAATAATACAAATGTGACCAGAAGGTTCATCTGAGCAGTTGCGACACTGACTGGGCTGTATTTATCATTCTGTGCTGTTTTATATAAAATGCTGCATAGATAATGTGACCATTATGAAACGGATTCACATCTTTCCTAAGAGCAAGTCGTGGATGACCAAGAATGTAAAACTCTTGCTGAAGGCCCGTAATTCAGCTTTAAACATACAGCAGTACAGCACATCACAGCCAGGATGAACCTAAAGAAGGGCATCAGGGATGCAAAATCGAGAATCATTTCATCAACTTCGACCCCCGCCGGGCATGGCAGGGGATTCGCTACATCACTGGACAGAATAACAGTAGTAGCCTGACCAACAGCAGTGCTTCAGAGGCAGAGCAGCTCAACCAGTTCTTCAGCCGCTTTGAAGTGAAAAGAACTGGGACTACTATCAGTCAAGCTTCTGCTGCAAACAGCCAGACATTTGTCATTCAGCTTGCTGAGGTGATAAGGACTCTACATAAAATCAACACACTGAAAGCAGCTGGTTCGGATGGCATCCCGGGGCACGTCCTCAGAGACTGTGCTGCAGAGCTGGGTGTGGTATTTACAAATATATTAAACCTTTCTCTGTTGACATGCACTGTTCCAACTTGCCTGAAGATGTCCACAATAGTGTCAGTGCCAAAACAGGCTGCCATAACATCTCTCAATGATTACAGACCTATTGCACTGACACTGTAATCATGGAAATGCTGGATGAGACGGTTCTGCATACACAAGGACTCCTATGCCACTCATGGACCCTCACCAGTATGCATACAGGGCCAATAGGTCAACAAATGATGCTATCTCAATTGCCCTCCACACTGTACTGTGCAATCTAGAACACGGCTGTTGTTCTTGGACTTCAGTTCTGTTTTTAATACTATTTTACCTAGCAGATTCCAAGATGTCTGATCTAGGCATTCAGCATAACATCTGCCTGTGGATCAAGGACTTTTTAAAAGAGCGGCCACAGTCAGTGAGAATGGGCTCACATAATTCCTCAATTTTGACAATCAGCACAGGAGTCCCACAGGGATGTGTGCTAAGCCTGTTTCTCTATTCTCTGTATACACATGACTGTATACCATCGTATAATAACAACACTATTATAAAATTCGAGGACGATACGACTGTGGTGGGGTTTATCACCAGAGCAATGAGTCTGCCTACAGAGAGGAGATAAAGAGGCTGATGGTGTGGTGCACGGAGAACAATCTGGCCCTGAACAAGAAAAAAACTAAATAACTTATTATTGATTTCAGGAGGAAACAGGATGTACACACACCATTGTATATCAACAAAGAGATGGTGGAGAAGAGTGTTCAGTTTTAAATTTCTGGGCACACATATCTCAGTGGAACTCACATGGATGACAAACATCACGGCATTAGTTAAGAAGGCACAGAAGTGGCTATACTTTCTAAGAATGCTCAGGAAGGTTAACCTGTCACAACAGCTCTTGTTGTCATTGTAACGAATCAGCTCATTGGAAATATGAATAATTAACCATAACCAGTTATAATTAATGTCCTCTTTTTAATTAATTAATATTTTAGATCCGCTGTAGATATTTAGCTGACTTCTCAGGGTCAACTGTCTTGTCAATTCTAAGAACGTTAATTTCCTGGTTAAGGGAAATATCTTTCTTACTGTACAATTCTACAAAAGCTTGTAGCATAAATCTGTGTGATTAAGTGACTCCAGTTATAAGCAAACAATGAACCACGTCAAGTGTGATACAAGTAAGTGTTTATGTAGTTAATAAAACCTTAAACTAGTCTAACATACTACATAAACACATTAAGATGGTCTAACATACACATACACACACACATACAGTTGGTATAGGAAAGGGTTAACGCTTAACTCAGTACAGAAAAGAGACATAAGGAATGAAATTTATGGAACCATTTGCATATTCAGCAGATCTACACCTGAGGGAAGCGTCAGATTCTTAGTTCAAACACACCTTTGAAAAAAAAGTGTAACTGATACTTAATGTATCAATAATAAGACTAAGTTTGATACTTGCAAAAGTCTCGTCTGTCTGAAAATAGATTACTGATGCAATCTTAAGGCTCAAGATCTTGCTGAAGTTGGTTTGATGAGAAGAAAAGAACCAGTGTTCGTCGAGTACCTTGATAATGGAAGGCCAAGCCGAACAAACGGGCACGTAACTTGGGATGTTCTGGAGCGTTGGAACTCACATCTTATCGGAACCTAGCAGGACCACCGACTGGGGCGGGTCCCTGGAGCCGGGCCTTTAAGGTCGGAGAAGATCCCCGCCTTTCAAGATGGGCTTGTCCAATGAGAAAGATGGAAATTCCGAGCGGGAGGTGGCAATTGCTGGAGGGTTTACGACCCTTTTTTCTCTAAGCATGGTAATTTGCAAATAAACTTAAATCGAAATTACTAACGATTCTCAGAACACTAATATACAGTGTGTAGGAAAGTATCAGCCCCCTTAAATTTGTCCACTCTCTTTGTTATTTGCAGCCATTTGCTAAAATAATTTAAGTTATTTTTTTTTTCCTCATGAATGTACACACAGCACCCCATATTTTCAGAAAAACACAGAATTGTTGACATTGTTGCAGATTTTTAAAAAAAGAAAAACTGAAATAATCACATGGTCCTAAGTATTCAGACACATTGCTCAGTATTTAGTAGAAGCACCCTTTT
>JADLZN010007936.1:114355-138593 GCA_018155175.1 Sinocyclocheilus anophthalmus
CAAAATACCTGTTGTCTGAGCTCGAATGAGAGCTTGTCTTATTCGCCGAACATTGGTGTTAGTGAAAAGTTTATATTTTGTATCGTTCTCTGGTGATAATACTGTTATCAGAAGATATTTAAAATTTGCAGAAATACTCTCCACAAACAGCATGCAATTCATGCATGATAAGGAACAGTATGGTGCGTGGCTAAGCCACCATCTGATTGGACAGCGACCTGTGGGATGGACCAACATCGAGCCTGCTTAAAAGGGACACAAAGCTCTCTCGGCAGCAAGTTTTACCGGTCGGGCTCGCACTCTCACACAAAAGACGTTGGCTTTCACCTTGGTGAGCGCGACAAAGCGCCCCATGCCGTACCATCGCACAGCGAGACCATCTAAGAACTCAAACACTTCAGAGGAACACGATCTTCAAAGAACTTAAAGTCTTTCAAACTCAGGCTTTTAGCAGGACTGCTGAAGCCTCTTCCGTAAACCGGCAACCAACCACTCCAAGAGGGCTTCCCCAAAAGAACGTCATTCAAACGTCATTCCGACATCAAAGCAACAGCCAATCAGCGGAGGAATTTCCCTCAACAGACATCCAGGAAACCCGCGTCAGCAACGGAATCACCTCAGCTTTCAGCTGTCAAATAACCAAAACGCAAGTAACGAACAAACTCTTCAAATCTGCTGAACTGGGGTTGAGCTAATTGAAGCAGTAAAATTAAGACCGAGTCTCTGCTTGGTAAATTCTCTAAGGTGAAGTTAGATCACTCGTAAAACGAGTTAGAACTTGGAAGCTTCATAGAATCCGTTAACTCACTCCTTAAATTTTTTGAGCTGTATATGTGTGTGTGTGCATATGTGTGCTTTAGTTAGGTTTTCTGTAATCTAGATTAGCAATAAAATATGTGTCATTAGAAATATTCATCGTTCGCTGTCATATAATTCAAGGTTTAAAAATTTTGTCAGCTCTTGAAAGAGAGGTAACGTTGATCTTGGCAAAAGTTATCATAATTGTGTTAACCCGTGGCCAGGGGGAAAATACAGATACATGGTCAGTTTGTTAACATATACTGAAAACACGGCTCGCTGGACGATCCTGGATTAAAGTGTAACACCATCATTTGAACGGGTTTTAATAGGTGGACTTGGGTATTCAGCTCGAGGTCCTCTCAAAAGCTGAAGAATGAATAATATTATCCTACAATTACAAATGGATAATGAGAAAAATTCATTACGTATTGAATTCCCTTACAGATGCTGCAAGAGCGCTCCTGGTGGAGCAAATATGTTTCTCCATCGACTACTGGCGAGGCTCACCCATCTGATGCCGTGAGTATGAACTCCCGTCAGATGCTGCAAGAGCCTTCCCAGTCGAGTGAATGTGTTCCTTTAACAAGCACCCACCCTCCTTGTGCCCCTTTTTTTAATTTGGGTTACTGCCCCTCAAAATGTCTGTGCATGGCCCTGCTCTTGACTAAAACGATGTCCCCCCAAACCAGGTCCTTCTGACAAAAATGTATTAGACTCCTCAAGTCTGTGGCCTGTTCGTAACTTGTACGCCTTGTCCATGTAGCAGCATACTCCCTGGACGCTCCGAAGCAGCTCAATCATGTGTTTCTGAAATATCTCTGGAGCACTACTTATGCCGAATGGCAAACGACAAAAGCTCTCTTGAAGGGGGTTATGAAAGTAGTAAACCTCTTGCTGGGAAAATTTGCTTTTGTTCTCATCTGGCCCATACACCCCAGCTTGCCACCAGGATTGTTCAGTATGACATTTCTTTTGCTCAGTGGTTTGTATTTTTCAGCTTTCATAGCCTTTCTCGGAACTTAAAGAAAAAGAAAAAAAAAAAAAAAAAAAAAAAAACCATGGCATTTGCACCAGAGTCGATTTTGAAATTGGTTATTTGGCCTTCCATAAGGATGTCAACTTTCCGTGGTGGAATGGGTGCATCCTTACAAGACATTGTGCACAGGGGCCTCTGAATTCTTAATCCAGGCCTGCAGGCTTATTGTTAATATTTGTGTATTTTCATAGTTTTTTTGTGTTTTATCCAAGAGTTTATAGCAGTTTATTTTAACATTTCAGTGCAAGTTCATTTTGAATACAATTTGTTAAATGTTACCTTAAACACACTCATGTGATCATTAACCCTCTTACAGCTCTTACCAGGAAGAGACTGACGTGTTATTTCTGCTTTCTGTCACACGGACTCTCTTCTCTACTGACAAAAGCAATAAAGAACCAGCCATCAGTGAAGAACCAAGATAAACTCTTTACAGAAGGATCTTTAAGTTTGTTTCTGAATAGATAGCAGATATTTGTGATTCTCGTGGTGATTAATTTTTGTAACTGTTGTTCAGAAAGTGAAAGTAAAGTTTAGACTGCTGGAGCTCAAAAAGTGAAAATGGATTCACTATCTGCAGAAGATTTTTCTTGTCCCGTGTGTATTGAAATCTTCAAGGATCCTGTTGTTTTATCATGTAGTCACAGTTTCTGTAAAGAGTGTCTTCAGCAGTTCTGGAGAACCAAGAAAACTCAGGAGTGTCCCGTCTGCAGGAGAAGATCCTCAAGAGACAATCCTCCAGTTAGTCTTGCATTAAAAAACTTGTGTGAGTCATTCCTGAAGCAGAGAAATGAGAGGCGTTCATCAGGATCTGAGGAGATCTGCAGTTTACACAGTGAGAAACTCAAACTCTTCTGTCTGGAGGACAAACAGCCGGTGTGTTTAGTGTGCACTTCACAACAACACGACAATCACAAATTCAGACCCATCGATGAAGTGGTTTCATCATATAAGGTGAGAGAAATTATTTTTTTAACTTCATGCTCTTGAAAAAGTGCTGTTTAAGTGTTGATTTGATTGATCAGAGCTGCTTGTGTTTAGTCCAGCTGAACTCCATTATCAATAAAGTTTCTTAGATTTGAGGAATTAATAACTACGGGGGCAAATACTTTTTCACCAGTTGGTATTGGATAGCTATTTTGCTTCAATAAATAACATTGTCATTTACAAACTGTGCTTTGGGTTCACTCGGGGTGTGTTTGTTTTATGGCAGGTCTTAATTTCTGAATGAATTTAGTATGAGATGTTCACAAAAACAGAATAAATCTGGAAAAATACTTTTGCACTGCATTATATGATCATATCACTTGTATTGTTTTATCTTCTTTTTTCACTGTAATCTTGTGTTTTATACATTTTTATGTTATTTAATTCTAGGAGGAGCTCAATACAGCACTGAAGTCATTACAGGAGAAACTTCAACACAATGAAGAAATGAAAGGAGGGTTTGAGAAAACAGTTAAACACATCAAGGTGAGGAAACAGAATCCAGAATGTTACGGTCGAGCTCGTTCCAAGACCGCAACATAAAGAGGGAGACAGACAATGAAATAGGGTTTAAATAATTTATAATTTATTGGGAAAATAAATTAAGCAATAAAAAATAAGCAATGTTCTTTGCCTAGGGAAACAGAATATATACATACAGTGGGGCAAAAAAGTATTTATTCAGCCACCAATTGTGCAATTTCTCCCACTTAAAAATATGAGAGAGTCCTGTAATTTTCATCATAGTTATACCTAAACTATGAGAGACAAAATGAGGGAAAAAAACCCAGAAAATCACATTGTAGGATTTTTTAAGAATTAATTGGTAAATTCCTCGGTAAAATAAGTATTTGGTCACCTACAAACAAGCAAGATTTCTGGCTCTCACAGACCTGTAACTTCTTCTATAAGAGGCTCCTCTGTCCTCCACTCGTTACCTGTATTAATGGCATCTGTTTGAACTCGTTATCAGTATAAAAGACACCTGTCCACAACTTCAAACAGTCACACTCCAAACTCCACCATGGCCAAGACCAAAGAGCTGTCAAGGACACCAGAAACAAAATTGTAGAACTGCACCAGGCTGGGAAGACTGAATCAGCAATAGGTAAGCAGCTTGGTGTGAAGAAATCAACTGTGGAGCAATTATTAGAAAATGGAAGACATACAAGACCACTGTTAATCTCCCTCGATCTGGGGCTCCACGGCAAGATCTCACCCCGTGGGGTCAAAATGATCACAAGAACTGTGGGCAAAAATCCCAGAACCACACGTGGGGACCTAGTGAATGACCTGCAGAGAGCTGGGACCAAAGTAACAAAGGCTACCATCAGTAACACACTGCGCCGCCAGGGACTCAAATCCTGCAGTGCCAGACGTGTCCCCCTGCTTAAGCCAGTACATGTCCAGGCCCGTTTGAAGTTTGCTAGAGAGCATTTGGATGGTCCAGAAGAGGATTGGGAGAATGTCATATGGTCAGATGAAACCAAAATATAACTTTTGGTAAAAACTCAACTTGTCGTTTTTGCAGGAGAAAGAATGCTGAGTTGCATCCAAAAAACACCATACCTACTGTAAAGCATGGGGGAAACATCATGCTTTGGGACTGTTTTTCTGCAAAGGGACCAGAACAACTGATCCGTATAAACGAAAGAATGAATGGGGCCATGTATCGTGAGATTTTGAGTGAAAACCTCCTTCCATCAGCAAGGGCATTGAAGATGAAACGTGGCTGGGTCTTTCAGCATGACAATGATCCCAAACACACCGCCCGGGCAACGAAGGAGTGGCTTCGTAAGAAGCATTTCAAGGTCCTGGAGTGGCCTAGCCAGTCTCCAGATCTCAACCCCATAGAAAATCTTTGGAGGGAGTTGAAAATCTGTGTTGCCCAGTGACAGCCCCAAAATGTTACTGCTCTATAGGAGATCTGCATGGAGGAATGGGCCGAAATATACCAGCAACAGTGTGTGAAAACCTGTGAAGACTTACAGAAAACGTTTTACCTCTGTCATTGCCAACAAAGGGTATAAAACAAAGTATTGAGATGAAATTTTGTTATTGACCAAATACTTATTTCCACCATAATTTGCAAAATAAATTCTTTAAAAATCCTACAATGTGACTTTCTGGATTGTTTTTCTCATTTTGTCTCTCATAGTTGAGGTATACCTATGATGAAAATTACAGGCCTCTCTCATCTTTTTAAGTGGGAGAACTTGCACAATTGGTGGCTGACTAAATACTTTTTTTCCCCACTGTATATTTTAAATATATGTCTAAATGCAGTGAAAGATCAATATTAAAAGGGAAAAAGAAAACCCAAGGTGTGAGAGAGACCAACGCATGTGACCTTCCTTTAAGACCACCAGCCCAGTTCTTTATATAGAAAAGACCGCTGGTATACAATCACCTATGCCCCAGGTGTGCCCAGTTACCTAACTGCCCCTCAGGCCAATCCCTGCCCATGCACTGACAAAGAAATGCCTAAGTAGAGCACAGGGGGTCGTAACACCTCCCTCCCTAGAAAGAGGTTTACAGTATGGAAAACCTCCACCACACACATAAACAAACCAAAAGACCTCCTGTGATGCATCCATTTCTTCCCTTCATCCTGGGCCATAGGAACAAGAAAAGAAAACAAGAGCACCCCCAAAAGTCCAAACGCAGGACAACATGTCTGCAATAATGTTATCCTTGCCGCTGATATGTTTAATGTCTAGTGGGTACTGTTGTGCGACATCAAACTCCAAGTATTATTATTATTATTATTATTATAATGCGTTCATTTTGATTCCGCATTTTATTAATAAACACCAAAGGGTTGTGATCCATATATATGACTATAGGGCTGGTGGACGACCCCAAATATACTTCAAAGTGTAGAACAGCAAGAATTAGAGCAAGTGCCTCCCTTTCAAAGGAAGAGTAAGCCCACTGATGCCAGTTCAACTTCTTAAAGAAGTAACATACTGGATGTTCTGTACCGTCCAAGCTCACCTGCATTAAAACAGCACCAGCCCCACTCTCACCGGCATCCACTGCAACACTAAAAGGATTCTTAAAATTTGGGGCTAAAAGTATAGCTGTAGCCAACAACATTTTTGCACTGTTAAATGCTTCCTGACACTTCTCTGGCCACACAAATGGCACTTTGGTACTAGGAAGATCAGTTAGTGGCACCACAACAGTAGCAAAGTTTCTACTAAAACCTCTGTAGTACCCTGCCATACCCAGAAATCTGTGAAGTTCACGTCGGTTTTGAGGCACAGGGAATTCACAGATAGCTCAATCTAGGCTTCTACAGGCCTAACCTGCCCACCACCCACCACCTCACCAAGATAGGTGACCCTGGCTTTCACAAACTCACATTTGACCAGGTTTATGGTAAGGTTAGCAGCGGCGAGATGAGAAAAAAGTTCCCTGATTTGTGACAAGTGATCAGTCCAGGTATTACTATATAAAACCACATCATCAATGTAGGCCTCACATCCATGCATCCCATATAAAACACTGTTAACAAGACGCTGAAATGTGTCCGGAGCATTTCGTACTCCAGATGGCATAACTTTATACTGTAAGAAATTGTCAGGTGACACAAAAGCAGACAACTCTTTTGCTCGATCGGTTAAAGGCACCTGCCAGTATCCTTTCAGGAGAACAGATTTGAGCTGAGCCAACTCTATCGACACAAACATCACACCGTGGTAAAGGATAATAGTCAGGCTTTTTAACTGCATTAAGCTTTCTATAGTCACTGCAAAAACGATACGTCCCATCTGGCTTATTAACCAGCAGACAGGGGAGCTCCATGCACTGAAACTGGGCTCAGCAAGATCGTGAGTTAAAAGATATTCGACTTCCTTACCTAGTATTTCCCTCTTCCTAGGATTGACACGATATGCATGCTGTTTAATAGAGGGTTAGGCTGTCAGTCCAGTCATATGAATGATGTGATTGTGTTGATGTGTGTCGATGGAGACGATTGAAGTGAATGTGGTTTGATTTCAGTCTCAAGCTGAGCACACAGAGCGTCAGATTAAACAGCAGTTTGAGAAGCTTCATCAGTTTCTCAGAGATGAAGAAGAAGCTACAATCACTGCACTGAGGGAGGAAGAGGAGCAGAAGAAGCAGATGATGAAGGAGAAGCTGGGGGAGATGAACAGACACATCTCAGCTCTATCACACACAATCAAAGACACGGAGGAGATGATGAAAACCAGTGATGTCTGCTTTCTGAAGGTCTGATTTCAGATCATTGATTGATTGATCGATTGATTGATTGATTGATGATTGATTGAGTTCTTGATGATCAATGGTGTGTTTGTTCTGCAGGAGTTTCCAGTCTCAATGGAAAGGTGAGTGATCTGCTGCTGTCTCTGCTCTCTCTGCTTCTGATCCAAAGCCACTGCAGTTCTGATCCTGAATGTTCTTCCAGAGTCCAGATCTCATCACAGCCGGATCCACAGACTCCTTCTGGAGCTTTGATTCATGTGCCACGTTACTTGGGCAACCTGCCCTTCAGACTCTGGAAGAAGATGCAGGACATGGTCCAGAACAGTGAGTCTGACTGCAGAAGATCTGAGCTCGCATACACACACACTGGAAATGATGCAATATTGACAGATTTCAGCATTATGTGTGAAGAACCAGATCATCTGCTGCACCAAAATCAGCAGCTCACTTTAGAAAGAATCAATCGCAGAATTCAGTGCGCTTGACTTTCATTTTCAGTCTCACGACAGACACAGAAGTGATTTCTGCAGTTTTTAAGACTCTTTATTTCATCAAACGGACAGAAACATTTCTGCACAAAAAGGGTTTTATTTCCCATATGATTACTGCTGTTTATATCCTACTGAAATTATTTATTAGTCTTTGATTACATTTTATTTTTTCATTTTGATTTTATATTTGTAGTAATTTTAGTGTTTTTGTCATTTTTATTGTAACCATATTTATTTTTATGGGCATTATTATGATACATGTTTACATGTAGGAGCCTATTTTTGTTAAGATTCCAGTAACCATTGGTATATTATGTGGTGCATTTCAGCTTTGAATAGTTTGGTTTGGATTGTTCGCACTTGTAAACTTACTTTATTCACGTGTACAATTAAGACAAATATTCTGTATTTTACATTGAAATTGTGTACTGGCTCTTTAAGAATCGCGTCTGTTAAGTCAGGCGGCAGTGCGTTCTTTGGAATACAGCGGAGTCACACAGTTTTCTTTACCGCATCCGTGATATTTAAGATGTAAGATTATATTTTGTTTCTTTAATTTTATTTTTAATCAAAAACTTTTAGTTAAGATTAAAGCAGTATATTGAACAAGAAAAACGGAGTACATGGATTGCTTTATTGGACACAGAGCGAGTAAAAACGAAAGTGAAACTGATACGCACTCACATTAGTAAAGAAAACTAACTCCTTACGGATAAGGACGTGTTTCACACGAAGATTTATGGATGTTTTGAGGAACAATGGATCTTGAAGTAAATGCCATGTGAAGTTTCTTTGGAAAATTACGTTCTAGGATTATTTCGTCGGTTATCTACATGCGATCTAACGGCGTTCTTTCTGCAGACAAGATTTCTGAATTCTGATTCTGAGGTAACCTAATAAATAAATAAACGTGGCACTGGATATAAATAATGATTCACTGGTTTGATGCTTGAAATGAGAGAATGGATGATAGCACGAAGACAACGGAGGATGGCATTATTAGGCCTAAAAGGCAGGTAAAAATGACAGAGAAAGCAAAGGAAGAAAAATTGCAAAGGCTTGTGCAATCAAGGAAGGCTAAACTAGCTCAGCTCACAAGCAAATCTAAGGAAATTGAAAAACACATGGATGATGCTGCACATGTGGACACTGTTCAAACTAAATTAGAAACAGAATACAAAGACTTGTATAAGGATTTCTATCAACTCAACCATGCTATTGAGGAGTTTATGTCTGAAGAAGATTATGCAAAGGACCAACATACATGGTTCGAAAAAAGAGTCTGCTCATGTGAAAAGTTCATTACTGCAGTTAACAAGTGGATGAAACAAGTTGCAGAAAATGCTGAGCAAGCAGTACAGTGTGATCTAGAAATAAATCCTGATGATAGCATTTCTTCTGTGTCAGTGACTTCAAGTAAGAAGCATAAGAAACATGGGTCAGTAGACGGCAGGTCTACAGCTTCCACAACTTCTTCTGCACGTATATCTGCTGAAGCAGAAAGAGCTGTACTACTTGTTAAACATGCTGCTCTGAAGAAAAAACAAGCTATTGAAAGACAAGAGGCTGAACTAAAGGCTAAAAGAGAAGAATTTGAGCTAGAAGTTGCCCTAGCAGCGTCAGATGCAAAGATTAAAGTTATAAAGCAGTATGAGAGCTGTCGGTCTTCAGCGGTAAGTCACAAAGAAGTAGATCTGCAATCAGGTAGCATAACACCTCATGAGGATGTGTTTCAACCTCTTAGGCCACAATCAACTAATAACACAGTCCCAAACGAGCCTTATTCAGGTAGAGAGGGAAACGTAGTTGATACTTTATGCAATGCTGTGGAGCGACAAGCCAATATCGCTGAGTGCTTAGTGAAGCATCAAAAAATGTCCATGCTGCCTTCAATTGACATACCCACTTTCAAAGGAGATCCTCTCGATTATAAGCTGTTCATTAGGGCCTTCGAACATGGAGTTGAAGATCGTACTGATAACGATAAGGACCGTTTGTACTTTATGGAACAGTACACGACTGGAAAGCCTAAGGAACTGGTTCGTAGCTGTCTTCATATGAACCCAGCAGAAGGTTATCTAAAGGCAAAGCAACTTCTGAGAGAGCATTTTGGAAATGAGTATCAGATTGCAGTCGCATACATGAACAAAGCTCTACACACAGACCTGAAGATGGAGAAGCACTTCACTCTTTTTCATTATTTCTGACAAGATGCTGCAATGCAAAGTCAGATATAAGTTACATGGCAGAGTTGGATAACGCAGCAAATCAGAGAGCCATTGTAGTGAAGCTTCCATGCAAATTAAGAGAAAAATGGTGTTTGGTGGCATGTGAAATTCAAGAGAAGCAAAATGCTAGAGTGAATTTCAAAGATTTAGTTGATTTCATTAACAAGCAAGCAAGGATTTCTCTTCATCCAATGTTTGGAGACATAAAGGAAAGTTCAACAACTAAAGGACAAGCTAAGTTACATGCAGAATCAAGCACTTATAAAAAGGCTGTAACAAAAATGGTTTTCACGACTAGTGCTATACCGATTGACAAAAAGGCTGAAGACTATGACAAACTTTCAGATCAAAGATTGCAAAATACACATGCCAACAGCCAGAAGAAACAATGTGTCTTTTGTAAAGGACAGCAGCACAACCTGGAATTGTGTAAAAGGTTGAGAAGTAAGACACATCAGGAGAAAATTGACTTTTTGCGTAGCAAAGGCTTGTGTTTCGGCTGTTTAAAGCATGGTCACATGAGTAAACAATGCAAGGATAGAATGAGCTGCAGTGAATGCTCTTTGCCTCATCCAACCATACTGCATATGAAGCCAAAGGAAACTGCATGTCTTCCAGAAGACAAAGCCGATAGCTGTGACAGACAGTCTGTTACAAGTGCACTAGTCTGTGCAGAAAAGGACATGAGTGGAGACAAGGATACCTGTGAGAATGAGTGTACTTTGTCAATTGTTCCTGTTCAAGTTAAGACTACGAAAGGTACATATCTGGTCAAAACGTACGCCTTTCTTGACCCAGGTAGTTCCGACACTTTCTGTACAGAAGTGTTGATGTCTGAACTGAAAGTGGATGGAAGAAAGACTGATATACTGCTGAGAACAATGGGAGATGAAAAACAAGTCAAAACTCACATAGTGTCTGGGTTGGAGATTAGTAGTCTAGATGGTGATCAGTTCGTCCAACTTCCTGATGTCTTTACACAGAAAACAATTCCAGTTCACAAGGGCAACATTCCACAGCAAAAGGATTTGGAAAGATGGCCGTATCTGAAGGAGGTTAGTCTCCCTAGCATCAAAGCAGAAATTGGATTGCTAATAGGAGCTAATGTGCCTGAAGTCATGGAGCCTTGGCAAGTTATTAGTAGTAACGACAATGGACCTTTTGCTGTAAGAACTAAGTTGGGCTGGACAGTCAATGGACCCCTTAGGAACAGTAATGATGTCACAAGAAAAGGAAGGTGTGTTCCAGTGTCTGTGAATCGCATATCGGTAGCCAGATTAGAAGACTTGTGGCAACAGCAATTCAAGCAGGATTTCCCTGAAGCAGAAAAAGGGGATGATCAAATTGAAATGTCAAAAGAAGACCACCAGTTTATGAAAATGATGTCTGAGTCAGCTAAACTAGTAGATGGTCATTACAGCTTGTGCCTGCCTTTGAAGAACAAGACTATTCAGATGCCAAATAACCGTGTGGTGGCTGAACAACGGGCTCTGAATTTGAAAAGAAAATTCATGAGAAATCCAGAGTTCCATACTGTGTATACATCTTTCATGAACAATCTCATCCGAAATGACTATGCTGTTGAGCTGACAGAAGACAAACATACAGATGGTAAGATATGGTACATAACTCATCATGGTGTGTACCATCCTGTCAAACATAAACTGAGAGTCGTTTTTGATTGTGGGGCATCTTATCAAGGGATGTCATTGAACCATCAACTTTTACAAGGCCCCAACCTCACAAGTAGTCTTGTTGGTGTCATTACAAGATTCAGACAAGAAAGAATCGCCTTTATGGCAGATGTGGAAGCTATGTTCCACCAAGTTCGCGTCCAAGAGGAGGATTCAGATCTTCTTAGGTTCATGTGGTGGCCTCACGGAGATTATAATGGAGACTTGGTGGAACATAAAATGGTTGTACACTTATTTGGTGCTACTTCTTCGCCCAGCTGCGCCAGCTATGCTTTGAGGAAGTGTGCGGATGATCATAGCACATTATTCAAACCTGATGTTGCTGATGCTGTTCTTCGAAATTTTTATGTTGATGACTGTTTAAAGTCCACAGCCACTGAGACACAAGCCATAGAGCTGTATCATGGTCTACGAGCAATATGTTTCAAAGGAGGATTTCACTTGGTCAAGTGGACAAGCAACAGTCGTGCTGTTCTAGCAGCTATCCCTGAAAATGAACGGGCTGATGGAGTGAAAAACTTGGATCTTGATCAGGAAATACTGCCAATGGAAAGAGCATTGGGCATCCACTGGGATGTTGAGTCAGACACATTTCAATTCAAAATAGTCATTAAAGATCGTCCACTCACTCGAAGAGGACTGCTCTCGATCGTCAGCTCTATCTACGACCCCTTGGGGTTTCTTGAACCTGTAGTTTTACCAGCAAAGATGATCCTGCAAGATTTATGTAGACTGAAAATAGGATGGGACGATGATCTGCCAGAGCAAGTAAAACAAAAGTGGACAGAATGGCTCAATGGACTTCATCAACTTGAAGAGTTCAAGGTGAGCAGATGCATTAAGCCAGCAGATTTTGGAGAAGCTGTTGTGGCACAGCTACATCACTTTGCTGATGCAAGTGAAGATGCGTATGGTACAGCAAGCTATCTTCTTTTACGTAATCCACAGGATCAGGTGCACTGTGCATTGATTATGGGAAAGGCTAGAGTTGCCCCTCTAAAAAGGCCTACAATTCCACGAAAGGAACTGACAGCTGCGACAGTTGCCACAAAAAATGGATCTGATGTTAAAAAGAGAACTACAGCTGAAACTTAAACCTTCAGTCTACTGGACAGACAGCACAGCTGTGCTTAAATACCTCAGAAATGAAAGCACAAGATTCAGAACATTCGTGGCAAACAGAGTCACAACAATTCTAAAGGGCTCGAACATCGAACAGTGGAACCACGTTGATACCGCATCAAATCCGGCAGATTGTGCCTCAAGAGGGCAGAAAGTCAATACTTTCCTGCAAAATGAAAAATGGATCTCAGGCCCAGAATTTCTTTACCAATTCCCAAACGAGTGGCCAAAGAACATTGATCAAATGATGATATCTGCAGATGATCCAGAGATCAAGAGGTCAGTATTGGTCAACTCAATACAGACCCAACACAGTAACAATTCAGTTAGACAACTGATGAATCATTTCTCCTCTTGGATAAAGCTTCAGCGCAGCGTAGCGTGGATTCTAAAGTTTTTTTTGTTTTTTTTTTTTTTTTTTTTTTTTTTTTTTTTTGTTTTTTTTTTTTTTTTTTTTTTTTTTTTTTTTTTTTTTTTTTTTGTTTTTTTTTTTTTTTTTTTTTTTTGTTTTTTTTTTTTTTTTGTTTTTTTTGTTTTTTTGTTTTTTTTTTTTTTTTGTTTTTTTTTTTTTGTTTTGTTTTTTTGTTTTTTTTTTTTTTTTTTTTTTAATTTGTTTTTTTTTTTTTTTTTTTTTTTTTTTTTTTTTTTTTTTTTTTTTTTGTTTTTTTTTTTTTGCTTTTTTTTTATTTTTTTTTTTTTTTTTTTTTTTTTTTTTTTTTTTTTTTTTTTTTTTTTTTGTTTTTTTTTTGTGTTTGTTTTTTTTTTTTTTTTTTTTTTTTTTTTTTTTTTGTTTTTTTTTTTTAACTGTTTTTTTGTTTTTTTTTGTGTTGTTTTTGTTTTTTTTTTTTTTTTTTTTTTTTTTTTGTTTTTGTTTTGTTTTTTTTTTTTTTTTTTTTTTTTTTTTTTTGTTTTTTCTTTTTTTTTGTTTTTTTTTTCTTTTTTTTTTTAATTTTTTTAAATCTATGCTGTTGGAACATGTACAAAAGAGAAAGATTCTTACTGCCACAGAGACTCCCGCTAATTCATATAGAGTGGACAAAAGGATGATGGACATCAAAGCTAAATGGAAAGGAAGTCACATTTCAGTTGAGGATTTGAAGGATGCTGAGCTTGAAATAGTGAAGTACTGTCAAAGAGAGAAGTTTGCTGAGGAGTTATCAGCTTTGCAAAGTGGACAAGCCATAAAAAGGGGCAGTTCGATCTACAGGTTAAACCCTCAGTTGCACAATGAAGTTTTACATGTCGGTGGAAGACTTAGCAATGCTGCTATGCCGGAAGAAGTCAAGTGGCCTATGATTATTCCGAAGGATCTTCATGTCACCAACTTGATCCTCCAGAATGTTCATGAGAAAACAGGACACGGTGGCAGAAATCACATGAATTCTACACTGCAACAGAAATACTGGATACCAGGTGTCAAATCTGCAATCAGAAAAATGCTTGCAAGATGTGTTATTTGTCGTCGTTTACATACCCCCACAGGAAAACAAATAATGGCAGATTTACCATCAGACAGGGTGTCACCAGATGATCCACCTTTTACAAGAGTAGGTGTAGATTACTTTGGACCATTCATGGTTAAACGTGGAAGAAGCCTTGTCAAGAAATATGGAGTTATCTTCACTTGCTTGGCAATTCGTGCAGTGCACATCGAGGTTGCTTCTTCGTTAGACACTGATTCCTGTCTAAATGCTATACGTCGGTTTATAGCCAGAAGTGGACAAGTGAAAGTTCTCAGGTCAGACAATGGGACCAATTTTGTAGCTGCTGAGCGTGAGTTGAGACAATCCATTGGAAAATGGAACAACCAGAAGATTCAGGACCATCTCAGTCAACAAGGAATTAAGTGGGTTTTCAATCCTCCCACTGGGTCTCATCATGGCGGGGCATGGGAGAGACTGATACGCTCAATAAGAAAAATCCTTAATGCTACAGTTAGAGAACAAGTTCTTGATGAGGAATGCCTTCAAACTGTTTTCTGTGAGGCAGAGGCTATAATCAACAGTCGTCCAATCACAGCAGCATCAAGTGACATAAATGATCTGGAAGCTCTGACCCCGAATCACTTGTTGTTACTCAAGACAAAGCCATCATTGCCTCCAGGACTGTTTGACCAAGACGACCTGTATTCTAGACACAGATGGAAACAGGTGCAGTACGTTTCTGATTTGTTCTGGAAGCGTTGGTGTCGGGAATACTTGCCACAATTGCAACAAAGACAAAAGTGGAATAACACAACAAGAAACTTCTCTGTTGGAGACATTGTTCTGGTAGTTGATGACTCTGCCCCCAGGAATTCATGGATGTTAGCAAGAGTCATTGAAACTATTCCTGACAAGAAGGGCTTCGTCCGACAAGTCCGCATTAAGACAAAAACTAACATTTTAGAAAGACCTATAACAAAACTTTGCCTGTTGCAGGAGGCAGAATAAGTATATAGTGAAGGCAATATGTCTTTAGGAACCTAAATTTGTGATGCTTTGGACTTTAAGATTTCACCAAGGATTAAAATAATATGGCTCCTTGTGTTTAAATGTAAGTAATTGTTTCAAAGACTTTGAGAACAATTAGGGGGCGGTAATGTAGGAGCCTATTTTTGTTCAGATTCAGTAACCATTGTTATATTATGTGGTGCATTTCAGCTTTGAATAGTTTGGTTTGGATTGTTCGCACTTGTAAACTTACTTTATTCACGTGTACAATTAAGACAAATATTCTGTATTTTACATTGAAATTGTGTACTGGCTCTTTAAGAATCGCGTCTGTTAAGTCAGGCGGCAGTGCGTTCTTTGGAATACAATGGAGTCACACAGTTTTCTTTACCGCATCCGTGATATTTAAGATGTAAGATTATATTTTGTTTCTTTAATTTTATTTTTAATCAAAAACTATTAGTCAAGATTAAAGCAGTATATTGAACAAGAAAAACGGAGTACATGGATTGCTTTATTGGACACGGAGCGAGTAAAAACGAAAGTGAAACTGATGCGCACTCACATTTACTTTAGTTTTAGTTTGTCATTTTAATACTTCAGGTTAATTTATTTTGTTTAAAAACAACTTTTCTAATAATTTTATTTACTTTACAAGCTTATTGTTGTTATTATTATTAATAACATTTATTATTATTATTTCACTGCATTATTGTGGAATAATATCTAGTGTTTATTTATTAATAATAATTATGACTTTGTGATTCAAACAAGAGAAACACTGAGGAGAATCATAAAGATAATCGTTATTTCTGTATTATTATTATATAGTTGATCTCGTTTGAATATGAAATCATGTGTACAGTTCTGTTGAAGGTAAGAGTTTGTATTAAAAGCAGCTTGTGACTGTAATGTAATATAAATGAGAGCGTAAATGAAATGAGTTTGTGTCCCTCACTGTTTCTGATGTAACGTTCAGTATTGATAAATCACACAGAGAATGACTGACAGTGATGAGAGGAACATGTCTGATGTGTTTGATCATAATTCATAATCATCTGTGTTGTGTTCACTCTTGATCATTATATGAACATCAGAATAACAGCATCTGTTGATTGTGTCTCATCAGCTCCTGTGATTCTGGATCCAAACACGGCTCATCCAGATCTCGTTCTGTCTGATGATCTGACCGGTCTGACATGGAGCACAGACACTCAAGCAGTTCCCGCGAATCCAGAGAGATTTGACTATCATCCCTGTGTTCTGGGTTCAGAGGGGTTTAACTCAGGAACACACTGCTGGGATGTGGAGGTTAAACAGAGTCAATACTGGAGTCTTGGAGTAACTACAGCATCAAACCAGAGGAAGAGATGGGGTTTCTTTAACACTGGTGTCTGGTTTGTGACGTACGGATGGTCTCCAGGTTCTGGTTTTGATGTTAAACGTAAGCTTGATCGTGTGAGAGTGAATCTGGACTATGACGGAGGAACAGTGTCCTTCTCTGATCCTGTAACTAACACACATCTACACACATTCACAACCTCCTTCACTCACACACTCTTTCCTTTCTTCTGCTGTAATAACTCTCTGAGGATCTTATCGATCAATAGTCAGTAATCTGGAGCTCTGGATCTTCCTGCTTTCATCTTTCATCGTGTTTAATATTTAATCACATGAGTAAGAGATAAGTTATACAGTTATACTATAACTACAGTTAGATAACGTGAGAAACACCTTCTGTACTCTTGACTCTCTGAGGATTTTATTGATCAATAGTCAGTAATCTGTAGCTCTGGATCTTCCTGCTTTCATCTTTCATCGTGTTTAATATTTAATCACATGAGTAAGAGATAAGTTATACAGTTATACTATAACTACAGTTAGATAACGTGAGAAACAGCTTCTGTACTCTTGACTCTCTGAGGATCTTATCAATCAATAGTCAGTAATCTGTAGCGCTGGATCTTCCTGCTTTCATCTTTCATCATTTAAAACGTGATGAAGAGTTAAAATAAATCATCTTAATCATATCTGACCAGTGAGAAACAGTGATGTCACAAATCCCTGTCCATAATACCCTAGCAACAACATAGGTTAATTTTCTTCAAACTGAAATCCTTCAAACTTTAAAACCACTTCAGATTTTCAGACTCGACTCAAGACAACATCAGAGTTTGTCTACAAACTTCATCTAGTTACATAATAATATCATATTTTCCTCTAATGTTATTCCACTGAAAGAGTCGTTTCAACACATGTTCAGTGTTTGTTGTAAATTAATTTTGTAATGATTATTAGGTTTTAAATTGTGGTCAAATGTCTGGAAACCCTGATTTTCTTCTTTGTTTCTCAAACACAATAGTCTAGACATGTTTATTTCTGTAGAGCTTTATATAATACAGATTGATTCAAAGCAGCTTGACATGAATAAACAGGACAATAACAGCATCAGTGTTGGATAATGTCTTGAATTATGAAGGAATGAATGCAGTTTTAATGTCAGATATAAAGCAGAAGACAATATATGGTGTGATTATTCAGATGAGTGTAAACAGCTCCAGATGAAGTCAAAGTAAATGAATAAATGAATGTAATAGAAATGCTTCAGCTGCTCGTGTGAAATCAGTGCAGCTTTACTGACATCTAGAGCTGAAACTGAGCAGCTGACTGAAAATATCACTGGCTTCATTACAGACGATCGTCCACAATAAGAAGAGCTGTTTGACCATTTATCTGAGAAACCTGCATGACTCTATATGAATTATACACATGACTATATTCTTAATAAACCCTCTGATGCACAAGCTATGAAAACACCTTCTATGAGCAGAAAGCTGAATAAAATGCTACTCCTTTTATTTCTCAGAGGGCGTTTCTCACTTACTGGCGTTGGCACATCAGGGAAAGGCGTTTTAACTCTCAGAACAGCAGAAAGCCCTCTAGACATGTGAGATTATTTCCTTTTACTTTCTGAAGTTTCCAGCTGTTTTGTTATGTCTAGATCACGAGAACTTATGACCAGATCTAAATAAATAAATAAAACAGGGGAGCTGTGTGTTTTTCTCCGGTGCACAGGCGTACACATATATTACATTCAGATTCAGATTAAAATTAGAATTGATTTAGATGAGATTTAACGCATTTGCTTAAAGAGGTTTTGTGTTTGATTAGAAATAAAAGCAGAAGCTGCAGATGTTTTGTGGTGTATCTTTGTAAATCTACACGATCACTATAAACTGACAGACAGTGATTAACCTTGTTCTTTTGTCTCTATACATAAAGAGACTTTTGCATAGATGTGCAAACATAATCACCTGATTTTATTTACATTTGCATTAAGCACCCAGTTTGTGTTTGTCTGTCATTTAAATGAATAGCTTACATTTACTAAATGAGCCTTTTTAATGAAAGTGAAGTCTCATGAGAGATTACAGAACAAAGAACAGTATAATGTGTAACTATTGATCAGCTACGCCTCCCAGAATCCACCAAAACAAACTAAAGACAAATACTATTATACTTTTGTAGCTAACCAAATAAACACACTTCAAACTTTTACTACTAAAAATAGAGACAACAAGTCAACAATATCTGCTCAGAAGAAACACGTAACAAAAGCAAACTAAATCATTTTCTGTCCAACTTCTAAAAGAAAGAAAGTGCAGTTTTGGGGGATTTATTAAATATCACTTCTTTGATGCTTCAGCTATATTATTGCAGAGCTCTGAAGATTGTTTCCTATCACAGCAAATCTAAATCTGCTTGAAGCTTTATAACCATCAGCACTATTAATAAAGTAAGAGAAATAAACACCAACCTTTTAGTTCTTCAGTATCTTCAGTGTGTTCTCTCTGTCCTCTTTAACATGGCCTTTGAACTGATTAACATTGATGAGCTGGGTTAAAAAAACTTTAGAAACTCTAATATAACTTCAAATGATTCCAGTCTATGTAAATCTTTCAGAAGCAGCACACATGTCTTGTGAAAAACACACATTGGCTGTATGACACACTTTCATGAAAGCAGAGATCCTGTGGAGAGATGCTGAACTCCAGCACGTGCATGTCTTCTTATCATCAGCTCGTTCCTCCATCAGTCAGCACACGCACAGCGTTGCCAGATTGCACAGATTCAGTAGAACACCGGGCAGAAAGTGCATCCTTGAAGGAGAAAAGCTCTGTTTTGGGGACTTCATCTCTTCACATCTGGCAACCACAAGCATGAACGCTAGTGAAGACTTGTTAGCAATGCAAGATAAAGCAAATGCCAAATTAAAAACACGTTTTCAGGATAAATAACGAGCCGGCCAATATCGTGACGATTGTTTTGAATTAACCGTGAAAGGTGCATATCGTCATCGAGATTAAAATACGATAATCGTGCAGCCCTGATTCAAATGGATGATTTGTACAATGTTGTAGTACACGCTAGTGGCCAGATTGACTTACTGAATGTAAAAATAAAAACAATAATAGAATAAAAGAGAGAGAGAATACTTGCATTACAGCTTTCCCCCCGAGTACTGTACTTGTGTAAAGAAGTGTAATTGAAGTAAAGTATTAGAGTATTGCACTACATATGAAGGGATGTATTGGCAAAATGTCATTAACCCGTTTATTCCCAATTTTGTCCCAGACATGAAAATATCCAAATGATGTGTCATTAGTAACCCTTTGAAATAATCAATATTTATTAATGCAGTCATAAATCTCAGCCCAGCTATTTTAAACTGTTTGATCACATTCTATGCTTACTATCATGCATTAAAGACCCTTATATAACATTGATAGGAACACTGAGATAAAAGACACAAATACAACCAACAACTTATTTCAGAATTGTTACTTTTTTGTAACATATATATCAAGTATTTATATTAGTGCTACCAGTCTCACAACATCAATATTGTAACATTTGAACTGTAATTCAGTGCAACGTTTGAGTGTAATTTTCACTAGCAACTGCGACTGGGTTTATATTGTAGAGCTAAGTTCACTGTTATCCCAGCGCTCACTATTGTGACCATCAGCACGTTTACTCGTTCTGTGACCACACGCAACAACACTGAATAACTGTGAATTCAGATATTAGTACTAGACGCCTCAAAGATAATGTGGACCAAAACTCTTTGTCATATCTTGATGTTAACATACTTTGCCAAAGCGGAACGAAACGGCGCGACTCGGGGAGTCCTGTAGATCGTGAGCGTTTACGGGTCGGCCGATCTGGTTTCCTCCGTTAAAGTTAACCTTTTCAAATAACAATCGCAGTCACGGACAGTGAGTGAGCTTTCATATGAAGATAAAATCAGACTTTCTCCAGTCATTGTTAAAAAACAAGCCAACAAACTTCATAGCTAGCGTTAGTGCAGCGGTCAGTGCCTCCACCGAAGCTCCGCCCACAGAAAAACCTCACAATGTTTACTAACAGAAGAAGGGTCTGTAGTATTTAAAGACATGCATTAAATATATTAAGCTATAAGAGTAATATAATTGCAGTAATTAGGCTAAGCTATAGCATGTGTGCATTTATACCAAATGTTTTTAGACTAACTACTGTATTTCATACAAATATTAGTGCTATATTAAATATATATAAAATCACTGGGGACTATTATTCGAAACTCTCTCCAAGATGATATATTCCCATTATAATACTTGATGTGTAGATAAAGGTCTGGGGATTCACATAAAATGACATCTTGCTGGAGTTCATTGCTCTCTCATTTCTCTTCTCTTTGTTTGTACCGTGTGGAGTGCAGCGCACTGCGACTTATGTTGCTTCAAGCACATCATTCTGCACCCTAGATGTGCATAAGAGCTTTGTGCCGCTCTGTTTCAAGCGTTTCACATTATCAAAGTTTTGCACACAGAAGATTATTAGAAGCTTTTTTTATTGTCATGTATTTTGTAAGAATACAAGTAGTTAACAGAATAAACATGTTTAAATTGTATAATGTGCACCAAAGATTTTTTTCAAGATATTGTTTCTGCTGCTAAATTATACAGTCAGCTAGTTTAATTTCATAGCTTATATATTTTTATACAAATGTAGTTTTTCTCTGTAATGAGAAAGTGAGTATTTAGTGGATTATGTTTAACAAAGGGTTTTAAAAAAGAGTGACCATTAGTTCCACAAACACAGTATTGATATTCTGTGGTGTAGAAAAAAGAAATAGCGCTGGTGTTGGATCGGTATTGGCCGATTATTAGAATTTGGAATTCTCTATGTAATCTTACACTGCAAAATAACTCAAAAAAGATTAAAAGATAACATCAAAGTTATTTACTGAACCCTTAAATTATTCAATTATATAATGAAAGCAAAAAAAATCAGACAATTAATCGTGATAATCGGCATAATCGCCAAAGCCCTAAATATGTGGCTTCAATTCAGAAACGATGACGTTACCAACTACTTGCTGAGAAAGATAATGTAGATCTCCATAGGGTTGGCTACCGAAACCTGGTACCAATATGGCACCGGTACCTATGTAACCGGTATGTACTAGAACCGAATCAGAATGCAGATTTCGGTGCCACTTAAATGCTTGAGTGATATTTGTCCTCTGGTTCTCCGAAACGGACGTAAGAAGCATCATCACCGGCACCGCATGTGAAAAATTATTTCCCGACGGAGAAAGTGCACATAGACACTCTCGTTACTACAAAGATTTGTTGGATTTGTATTATTAGAGGCTTCCGACTTGAGTTCGCGTGAATGCAGTAATTACACTTGCTCTGATGGCAGCAGGTAGCCTTCCCTTAACTAAGCTAAACGTGCTTAAATTAAAATGCCTAAAGCTAAACCTCCCTTGTGTTCACATTTCTGTTTTCCAACAAAAGAGAACATTATAACCTTTTTACTCCACAACACCAGTCAAATGCTTCCTTTTGTGATCTGATGAGGCTTCTTGTCACAGAATGAGGCAGAAAATATGTTCCATAGGCTACTTTAAAAAATACATCGATTAGCAATGGATTATAAATATACTTAATTATTATGAGAATACCAGAGATGGCTTGAATAACACAGATAAACTATATTGTCGCAGTCGAGTGTTTATTGTCTTTTTGTTATATCATTCAAAACGTTTATATGTTCTGTTTACTCAGTTACAGCTATAATAGCGATGCCTTTGTCCATATAAGGGATTTCCTGGAGGGTCATGAGTTTTCTACTTCTGTGGCTGGATATGTGGATTTTATGTGCGAGGGCGCCCTCTGGCATCCAGTATGAATGAAACAGACATTAAGTGTGTTTATAGTGTTATGGCAACCAATCCCTCATTTTTTGAGGATTATTTATTTTAAAAGTATCAGTTAGGCACCGGAACCGTTTTAAAAGTATCGATTTGGCACTGGTATAAAAAAAAACCGCAGATGATACCCAACCCTACTCTTCAGCAGTTAAGCGATTGTATTGATGGAATAGTTGGGCAGCGCTGGGAAGTTTCGGTGTTGCTGAATGTCTTTGTGTGTGCTCAGCGCAATCTGTGTGAGTGACTAAATGTGTGAGCTGTAGTGAAGACAGCACATTAGTTTAGAATGCTTCTAATTTTTATTTTTAAATGTAGAGGAGTAGGGCTGTGTATCACCAGCAAAGACACGATACAATGATAGGTCTCAAGATTAGGGATAGCGGGTATAAAATTTTTCATGTTGCGTCTAAGTGCTATGCTTTGGCACGGTATGCGGTATTATCCGATATGAAATTTAGTTTGAAAAAAAAAAAAAAAAAAAGTGCTGTCATAATTCAGTATAACAGGTTTAATAACTTTTTCTTATAACAAAAATAACTGAACATTTAAATGCAATAAAGCAATACAGAAAAATGTATAAAGTTAAAAGTTTTACACAGATTAAAGTGCAAAAGAACTATAAAGACCAATAGGTATCACTTTACAATAAAATCTCATTAGTTAATCTTAGTTAATGCATTAACATTAATAATGAGCAATAGCTACATTAGCTACAGAAGTTATTAATCTTTGTTTAAAAAAATACAAGTCTTAGTTCATGTTAGCTCATTAAATAACACAGTTGCAATTTTCGATTTTAACGTGTTATTAAATATTGTAATTACCTAAGATTAATGAATGTTCAGAAGAATTTTTCATTGGCAGTTTGTTTTAACTGATGAAGCCCTAATGTAAAGTGTGACCGAACAATAAAGAATCAAAACACTTTCAAACAATATCTAGGGCATGTTGTAGTCCAGATTAAAATGTAAAAAAAGTTTGAAAATAAATAGCCTATTAAGTCTAAATTAAGTATTTGGCGCTGGTAGGAACTCTATGTCTCACAACAGACCCACCTACATGATGGAGACACACACATCAAACCCGCACATTCCATGGAGGGTTTTCGAGGTTCGTCTCCCCAGCCATCTGCAGTCGTAAAACTCATGCAGGATCAAGGAAGGTGAAGCATTTCCTGGACTGTTTGGCTATATCTCAAGATAAGCTAAAAAGGACAGTACTTTAACGGTGCTTAAAAGTGTTTTACGGGCTTGCAAAGAGCAGATAAAAATACCCTCATGACCAGTGGACGCATAAATTGCTAAACTCCGATCAACAAAAGAGACAATTTTATAGCTCCCTGTCCCGCAGGAGATTCTCCAGCAGATGCTCAGGGCTGACCTGAGAGTGACCGAAGGACTCGTCCCTTTTCCCCCCCGCATTCCAAAGGAAAGAGACAAGATTTCGTTTGACAATCGTTGCTAATCATTGAAAGTATAAAATGATCAGAGCATAGAATCACAAATAGTAGGTTGTATGTTGTATATATATGCTTGACGTGTTTCATGTAATCGGTGCAACTTTAACCAGTGTTTAATTACCCCTTTTTAGGAAATAAGGATATTAAACTGTGTAATATGTGAAGTTTAATCTTGAACGAATGAAAACCCGAAATGCAGAAGGTTGAAATGAAGTAGACTTTAATAGTATGTACAATATTTGCATTTAAGAGACTTTATAGACGTATCAATATATTATTATAGGTGGCCTCATATAAATGAGAGTCTCTGGTTAATGTATGCACACTCCGCCCCGCAAGAAGTCGATTGGAAGCCAGCGTCAGGGGACGGACTTATGCCACAGAGCAAAACCCGAATGCAGAACAGAATCCAGGGGTTTTTGGTTAGCTAGCTGGCTTGCAACTTCTCCTGCTCTCGCTGGTCGCTGTGTTAGAGCACCTGCACGCGTGCTCAC
>JADLZN010007937.1:0-31624 GCA_018155175.1 Sinocyclocheilus anophthalmus
AGTGATGTCCGGTTTGCGAACGAATCGTTCGATTTAATCGGTTCTTCTTAGTGAACCGGTTGAATCAGTTCACCAAATCGGACTGAATCGTCTGAATAAGTTCGCGGCTCGAGCAGCACAGATCTACAACAAGTTACTCAATCAAAACTCACTTTCAAATGTCCAACAGTCACTCCGACTCGAAATGAGCCAAAAAATCAGAAATCAGCCCCCTGGAAACGTACAACAAACTTTGCTGTGGGTTGGACAGTCAGTGCAATTATGCTAAAATTCAGTCTGCATCAACATTTTAGAGCGCATGTGATTGATGATTTACGTCTTTGTGCCTCACAAGCTTGAGGTTTTTTTTTTTTGGAGAGAAATTAATCTTTATTTATCACGGTGCATTAAATTGATCAAAAGTCACAGTAAAGAGTCTTACAAAATATTTTTATTTAAAATAAATGCTGTTTTTTTAACTTCCTGAAAAAAAATTATCACAGTTTCCACAAAAATATTGTTCAGCACAACTGTTTTCAACATTGATAATAATCAGAAATGTTTCTCGAGCAGTAAATCAGCATATTAGAATGATTTCTGAAGATCATGTGACACTGAAGACTGGAGTAATGATGCTGAAAATACAGCTTTGATCACAGAAATAAATTTCATTTTAACAGATATTCACATAGAAAACAGTTATTTTTAATTGTAATAATATTTTAAAATTTTTACTGATTTTACTGTATTTTTGCTAAAAATAAAAAAAATGCAACCTTGGTGGGCAGACAAGTCTCTTTCCAAAACATAAAAAAATATTACCTACCCCAAACCTTCGAACATATTAAATTCAGCCAAAAATGAACAATCTTAATTTACTCCTCATGTCCTTCCAAACCTGTATGACTTTCTTTCCTCTGTAGAAGATATTTTGAAGAACACTGGCGTCCAACAACACTGACCTTCAAAATGTCCTTAAGAGTTTTCATTTCTGGCTAAACTATCCCGTTAACTCTTGACATTTTGAATGCTATTCATTTATAAGAAATGATTCACGTGTGAAACCGATCCGGTGTCCATATCTGCTAAGAGGTTTTGGGTTACCGTGAGATAAAGTGAGTGAGTGACGCTAGTTATTTATTTAACAGGCGGTGGGTTTCTCTCAACCTTTGACTGCTTTAAAGAAGCGATCGCTTCTTGAAATGCTGGAAGTGTGTCAGCACATGTTGCTCATTTAGCCGATGTGATTATAAGAGGTTTTGCCTGAACGTGTGAATCAGTGGCATGGATTTTTACACCCGTGATGTCTTCCTGATGGCGCTTGAAAGGCTTCAGGAGCGACACGTTCTCAGAAACGTCTTGGATAATTCGATCCAGGTCGGTTTTAGCAGAAGAAATCACATTCAAATCAAAGCTGTAATGACTCTACAGCTGTGGGCACCTGAAAAGAGCCTTTATCCTCAATTAGGGGCTTGTCAGCAGGGAAAACGCACCTTTAAATTGCACACAATTCTCTCACAGTTGTACCCGAGCCGTTCGTCCTGAGCTCCCACAGACAGCCGAGCAATTTGCCGTAATCTGTATTGATGGCTCCTCGATGACCTCATCGCACTGGAGCGGCCCGGGATTTTCTCCGAAACGGCCAATCTAAACAAGAGATTTAACTTTATGTGTGGGGCTGAAGCCACTGCAGTGGCGTGATGAATGCGGCACAGATATGAGCCCATGCAGAATGCGTTTCAAGGTGTCTTGTGCAGGTTTGCTGTGTGGAATATCAACCTCCTACAGCAAACGTCATCTTTTCTTTGTTGTTTCGCAGTGCTCTGGGCAATTTCCGAGCACTTACGCTCTAAACCCTCTGCACACACGATGAACGTTTACGGTTTTCCCAGCACACCGACAAACGGCTCCGTTGCCCGTTCTTTGATTGGAGCAACACCAGCTGGGTCCATTTTTATTTCTTTGCTTAATTAACGCTCTGCGCTTCTGAGACCTTCGAGAGGTTTGAAGCCAATGGCATCTGAATTTTTTTTCAAAACAGCTTTGACTTCTTTCACGTCGCCCTCGAGATGCACAATACACTCTAAAAAATGCTGGGTTTGTTTCAATGTTCACCCCAACGTTGGGGTCAGAATGGAATAACCCAACTTGTTGGAGGGGTTAAAATTTAATGTAACAATTTTAAAACCCAACGGTTTGGTTAGTCCTATTGTCCCAAAGTTGGTTGAAAACAACCCATCATTTTTTTACGAGTGTAGAAACAGTATTGTTTTCCCATACAGCCAAAAAAAAAATTTTATATTATATTACAAACACATTTTTGATAATCTATTTAAATGTATTCTTTATTTAAATAGTTTATAATATATATTTGTATATATAAATCTAAAAAATACTAAATAAAAACCAATAAGAAATATACTATTTAATTTTTCATTGTAAATGAGTATTTAGAAAATTAATAACATATAATTTTCTTTTAACTTCATAACTGTAAATTACAATCCTAATATTTTATAGCTATAGCTAATTGGTTTTCATTAAGTACGTCGTGTGAACATATAACACTTTGAATAAAGATCAGCCAAGAATATACTACATATGTACAATATCTAGAAAATCAAAATGTTAATCTAGTTACCCCTAACCCTATATATAAATACTGAATTATTTTGGCCAGAACTTTTTTTATTTTTTTTTTTTTGCCTTACAACTGTGAAAAACAAAACCGTAAAATATAATTACATAGTAATTTACCGTAATTTACCGGAAAAATTACGGTAAAAAACGGCAGCTGTGGTTGCCGGAATTTTGCTGTAAAAAATACGGTAGCAACATTTTATGTTTTACGGTTTTAAGTGTAACTTTACAGTTAAATACCGTAATTTCATTAACTGATATAATGTTAATATACCAACCTATTGAAGTACTGAAATCTGTTTTGTAGCTTTGTAATACACTGATAACCACCAAATGCAGAGCCTGATGATAAAGCACATGAATGAACAAACCCATCACAGCAGCTTTTACATAATACATACAGTAAAGAACTGCAAGTGTCGTTCACACAAACACTCAACCCCATCACGGTGACACACTATGAACCTGAGATAATGCAATAACATTATGTAACAACAGTAGGTGTACCACACAACCCTAATACCAAAACTGATACGAAAAAATAAACATAGTTATTTTCAACAAAAAAACATCAAATTTGAAATGTAACGCAGGGAATTCTGGGAATGTCAATTTACGGTTATTCACTGTAAATTATACGGTCTTTTTCACTTCCAAAAACGGTATACTACCGTAAAATTAATGTCCAATACAGTTTTTCACCGTATATAGTAGGGGAATTTACCACTAACCATTTAACAGGTTTTTACTGTAGCATTTTTACAGTCTTTTACCGTTAAATTCACGGTAATTTTTTTACAGTGTATGGGTTAAGAAAATCAAATATAGAAGAGTATGATAAATGCAAATGTATTCTCTGACATTTGAAAACCAAGCGTCACATTTTGCATTTTCCTGCCTCGGGTCGGTTCATCCTGCTAATGAAGCGGTTCCTAGAGCTTAACCTTTCTGCAGTGTTTGTGAACCTGCCACTTTAGTGACCTTCACGTTAACTATTCCTCGTTACTCTTGCACTTTCTGGATGCGGCTCTCATCGCCTCCGTTCTCATGCTGAAACAAATCGAGCAGAATCATTCATAAAAGCGAGTCGGAAGCATAAGGATACGTGTTCCCAGTGCAGCTTTATTAAAATGCATATGTTTAATTTATGATCCAGGACGTTCAAAGGGGATCAGCTCTCTGGGAATGAAGTCCGACATTCCTTCGCCATATGTATTCCCTCCTGCGTTTTCATTCATCCCAGCCGCTGTCTACATCACAAGAGCGCGACGTGTCGAGAGAAATCCCACCTGAAGCTGAAAAATCATAATGCATTACTCTGAAAAGCACAATACTGGCTCAGCTTCACAATTCACCAAAGTTTCCCAAGGAAAAACACTCCTCTGTTCGGGATGATTGATTTGAGTGCTCTTAGTGTTTAGGAAGAAAGGAGTGCTGGAGTCACTTTTGATAGGTTTTTTTTCTCCTAGTTGTGCTGTTGTTATGTGTTTTTTTTTCTTGAATCAAAATATTATTATTAAAATATTAATATTTTTGATTTTATTATAAAAGAATATTATTTAAATTTAATATATCAATCTTATATTTATATTTTAGCATACAAATAATCACGTTATTAAAAATAATAAATAATATATTATACAGTGTCATGTTATATTATATCTATATTATTAATAAAAATACAATATATATTTAATAATATTGAATATTAGAATACTTATATTTATACATGGTTTTATATATATTATATATAATATATATATATCGATTCCCATATTATATTTGTTAACTGTACTATATATTATAACTATTATATAAATATGGATAGGTTACGACATTTATATTATGCTTATACTACTATATTATAAAATTAAAAAAAAATTATGTATTAAACTGTAACATTTATCAAAATATTATACTACTATGTTATATTTATATTACACTTATATTTACTTTATGGCTTATAGTAATACATTTTATTGCCGTTTTTATCCAGTTATGGGATTTGCAATACTTCACAAGTAGTGTTATTTCCACATAAATGATATCTGTTTTGCTCATAATGATTTTTTTGTGTGTTTTTAGGAAGAATGTTGGAACAAATTTTTTTTCCCCCCAAAAAAATGTAGCATCTGATTTGCAAATGAATCGTTCGTTTGAACCGGTTCTGTTTAATGACACAGTTGAAATAATTGATTCACATCACTCAAGTGGAAAAATTATTTTCAAAACTAAAATACAGTGCATTTAACTACATATTTATTTCACTGTAACTTTGAAATGCATCGCATGGGAACCATGTTACGAGAAGTGCTTCTTTATTTCACATCTCTGTGTTAAATGCGAGTGTAACGGGTTAATTCTCTCAGTGCTCCTGGGCCTATTTAGCGTCACATCTATTGGAAAGCTGTCATCGCTCACTGTGTTTTTACAGTACCAATAGCAGGTGGGCCACTGTCTGGACCGCAGGCCTCCGGCTAAGGCTTTATAACACCCATATTTCAAAACATCTCATGTGTGAACCGTAGAGGAGGGAGGGCTGTCTGAAAACCATCCTGAGTTCAGTAAAACACTAGTTTGTGTTGTTCTGCAGTTTGAATCGTACAGCATAACGTCACTCAATCACATCCTCCTGCTAATCATCCCGCCGTCACCCGGCGTCGTTCATCTCACCAGTCTCCAGAAATTAAAGCAGGCGCTTTTCCTCCATCTGATTTGTGAGTTTACCCGCAGCGCTCGCCTTCTTTGATCAAAACAAGGAGATGTTAAGGATTTGAAGGCATGCTGTGTGGTTAAAGAGTCTCTCCTGGGGCGACAATTAACACTCGCCATTCTCGAGCGATAGTTCACGCCGATCATACCGGGAGACGGCGGTTGTGATGCTTGAATCCCAGTTTTAATTACCATTAAGGCTAGAAGTAGGCCAAGTTAAAAAAAGAAAATTAAATACTTTAAAAATGCAGTGGAAAGATGACAGTGCAGAGATTGCTTGATATTAACAGCTCTTAAATAGGGACTTGCTGTTGAGATGCTGTTGTTTATGATGCAGATTATGTAATGCATGACTCTAATTCTGTACAGTCTTGGAAACTTATTTAAGAGGTCAAGATGCACAGAGCACAACAGTGACTGCATACCTTTTTACTTTTTTTTTCCGACTTCAAGAAGTACAGTATTTTGTTTGTTTATTTAAAAAAAAAGAAAAAAAGAGTTTTTAAAAAGCATGAATAAATCCAACCAGGTCTAACATAATCAAAATATTTTTTAAACTTTGAATTAAAGTACATATCTAAAAAGATATACCCTTTAATTCTTCTATGAGGAAATTAAACTACTCACTTCCTACACTCAACTGTGTATATATGTAAATGTATGTATGTACAAAAAATATTATATTATATACATTATATTTTTATATTATAGTAATTAATATTATAATAAGTATTGTAATAAAATATTATATAAATAATATTTTACTTGCTTTTACGATGCGTATTTTTGTCTTTTTGTCCTTTTGTATTCAATTGTCATTCGCAAATTTTATTATCATTTTATGTTACTATATATGTGTTATATTTTTTTTGCTATATTTTATGTTACTATACTTTTGTGTCATATGTCATTTTTTTACGGTTCAACTGTCATTGGCAGAGCTAACAAGAGTTTAACTATATTTCTATTTATATTAGATATATATATATATATATATTTTATTTTTATTTTTTTTTTTTTTATACATTATATAATTTTACTATATTTTTATTTGTTTTTTTGAATATCGTTTTTTTATATATATGTTTTATTTTATTCTACCTTTGTTTTATATATTATGCAATTGTGTAATTTGCAAAGCTTTATAAGATGCATAAAACAATTGAAGTACACTTTTTCCCCCCAAAAATGTTTTTCAAATCAAATTTTGGTATGCATTATCATTAAAAATCAGTTCATCTATACAGAAAATGAAAAGGATTTTAACTGGAAGCAGATCGTTGTACATTATGACTACTATAGTCACAGTTAGACTGTGTGAGGCATGGCGTGTAGCAAACTGACTTTATTTACAATATAGCACAACCTCAAGTGAATTAATAGGTATTTTCCATTCTGTTTTTCTTTGTGAGGTTGCATTATTTTTTATAGTTGCATTAGATTTTTAAGCACAAACGACATTAACACATTTTATCTCCTACAAACTGGTAATCTAGAACAGCCGGCGTCCATGAAAAATGAACAAAATAAAGTCAGCCGGAGAGCGCTATCAGTGTCAAGTGTGATATCTATGAGAGGATGTTTGGTCTGGCCTCGCAAAAGCATTTTAACATTCTCACAATTACAGGCTAGAATTAAAGGAGAGGTTAATATTAAGGAATAATTCAAGACAGTTATATGCCGTTATCAGCATATGTTGAAGTAGATTTGTCTCTTGTCGTCTCTGAGAGAATATGCACCATTAATGCAGCGCCAGATGCCGAAAGCGCTGTCAGTTTTTACTTTCACTTTGTATAATTGACTGAGATTAAACATTCACTGGCTTTGTACGTTGCTTAACATTAGCCTTCATGGTTTAAAACTGCGCTACGCCACTGATCGACATCTGTGATGATTGTATCTATTTTTCATAACCGTATGCTCATAAACCTTTGCACAGACAGACCAGTACAGTTTGATCGAGTGCCTTAAAATGGCACAGAAATTAATATTCTGCTGTCACTTCCTTAAAATATAGCTGCAGAATGAGCAATTACAGTCTCATTCTCAGACCATTGTGTTTGGTCATTTAGTTCTGACTTCATTCATACAAAACGCTTTATCACAAGACACTAGCCTCTTTTAATTGCCGATTCTTTTTCTGCAATGTAATGAATATCCTTTTATTCACTTTTTATTTGTCTCAATGATAGAGCAATTATTTTTTATAGGCTAGTGATGTTGTGATATCTGTAAGTTCAGACCAAATGGCCTCTCGTTTCATTACAGTGATGATAACAGAATGAATAGTTCACAGTTTCTCAGCGGTTATTGCCATGAAAGCTCTTTTGAGTACATTAAACCTTGAGACAGTAGATCTTTATTGTGGAAATATTTGTAATGGACTACAAAGGGCCAATCTATGGAAGCTTGCTTCCGCCACAGGATAAAAAAATAAATAAAAAAGGTAATTGCATTATTTTTTATCTCATAATTCAGATACAAACTCAGATATAAACAAAGAATTGCAAGATATAAACTCAGAACTATGATATATAATCTCCGATATAAACTCAGAAATGGCAAGTTATAAACTCAGCACTATGAGATATAAACTCGGATATAAACTCAGAATTGCAAGATATAAACTCAGAACTATGAGATATAAACTCAGAAATTGCAAGATATAAACTCCGAACTTGAGATATACTCCGAACTTGCAAGATATACACCTCAGAAACTATGAGATAATAAACTCAAATATAACTCAGAAATGGCAAATATAACCTCAGAACTATGAGTATAAACACAGATATAACTCGAATTGCACGATGTCACTCAGAACTATGAGATATAAACTCAGATATAAACTCAGAATTGCAAGATGTCAACTCAGAACTATGAGATATAAACTCGGATATAAACTCAGAAATGCAAGATGTCAACTCAGAACTACGAGATATAAACTCAGAAATTGCAAGATATAAACTCAGAACTATGAGATATAAACTCAGAAATTGCAAGATATAAACTCATAACTATGAGATATAAACTCAGAAATCGCAAGATATATAACTTCAGAACTATGAGATATAACTCAAATATAAAAAGCTCAGAATTGCAAGATATAAACGCAGAACTATGAGCTATAAACTCAAATATAAACTCAGAAAAATGGAAGATATAAACTCAGAACATGAGACTAAACACAGATATAACTCGATTGCAAGATATAAACTCATACCTATAAGATATACACTCATACAACTCAGAATTGCAAGATATAAACTCAGCACTATGAGATATAAACTCAGAAATTGGAAGATATAAACTCAGAACTATGAGAATACACTCAGATATAAACTCAGAAATTTGCAAGATATAAACTAAAAACTATAAGATATAAACTCAGAACTATGAGATATACCATAACATGAGATTAGACCTCAGAGATTGTATATACACCCCGCCTATGAGATATAACCAGATTAACTAGAATTGCAAGATATACACTCAGACTATAAGATATAAACTCTACAACTCAGATTGCAAGAATTATAACACTCAGCCACTATGAGATATAAACTCAGATATCACGCAGAATTGCAAGATATAAACTAGCACTAGAGATTATAAACCCAGTATAACTAAGAATGCAAGATAAACCGCAGAACTATAAGATATAAAACTCTACAAACCAGAATTGCAAGATATAACTCAGCACTATAGATATAAACTCAGAATTTGAAGACTAACTCGAACTAGGAGATAAAAACTCAGATAAACTCAGAATTATGATATAAACTCAGAACTATGAGATATAAACTCAATATTGCAAGATATAAACAGAACTATAGAATATAGACTCAGAGATTGCAATATATAAACCCAGAACTATGAGATATAAACACAGATATAAACTCAGAAATGACAAGATATAAACGTATAACTATGAGATATAAACTCAGAAATCGCAAGATATAAACTCAGCACACGAGATTTAAACTCAGAATTGCAAGATATAAACCGTACCAAAAAGAAAACAGGAGACTTATGAGATATAGCCTCATAGATTGCATATAATACACCCATACTATGAGATATAAACTCAAATATAAACTCAGAAATGGCAAGATATAAACCCAGAACTATGAGATATAAACTCAAATATAAACTCAGAAACTGGCAAGATATAAACTAAGAACTATGAGATATAAACTCAGAAATGGCAAGATATAAACCCAGAACTATGAGATATAAACTCAGAAATTGCAAGATATAAACTCATAACTAGGATTAAGGGCCCTATTTTAATGATCTAAGCACATGGTCTAAAGCGCATGACGCAGGTGCACTCAGGGCGTGTCCGAATCCACTCTTGCTAGTTTAACGACGGGAAATCGGTCGATGCGCCGGGGCGCATGGTCTAAACGGGTTGTCCCTATTCTCTTATTGAGTAATGGGTGTTTTTTGCGCTCGCCCTATGGCGGGTTCGCTATTTACATGGCGGAATGTAATTTTTCATATTTAAAAATGTTTGTGTGCTGCTGTTAAAATTAATTCCTGACATATGGGACGTGTACACCCTGTGTGTGTAATAAGCAAAGCGTACATGCGTTGTGCATCTGCCTATAGGCACATATTACTAACTATTTAATTTCTTTAAGTAACAAAGAAAAAATATTGCGCCAGACTTTAGACCAGGTTTGAGTTGATCTATGGCGCAGTCTATTTTCAGTTCCTCAAAATAGCAACGCGCCAACAATGCGCCTGAACACACCTCTTTTTTAGACCAGCAAGCCCATGGGCGCACAAATAAACAATGCAGCGCAGGACGGGAAAATGAGAACTGAGTCGGGCTGAAACTAGCAAAAACACTTGCGCCGCGCCTTGCTGCATTGTGCCGGGTGTATGATAGGGCCCAAAAACTCAGATATAAACTCAGAAATCGCAAGATTTAAACTCAGCACTGAGATATAAACTCAGAAGTGCAAGATATAAACTTAGAACTATGATATATAAACTCAGAAATCGCAAGATATAAACTCAGAATTGCGAGAATTAAACTCAAACTTGCAAAAAAATAAACTCAGATATAGTCTGATATATATATATACATATAAACAGAATTGCAAGAAGGAAGGTAATTTTATGTTTCGTCAGTTTATATTCAGCATCCACACAGTTATATCTCACTTATCAGAATTGTGAGGAAAAAAAGAACTGTGAGATAAAAATCAATCACTTTTTATTTTTTATTTTGTGGCAGAATCTGGCTTCTATTCAAATCCTTTAATGAAGATTATTATTATTTTATTTTTACTGTTAAAATAAATTCCTGACATATGGGATGTGTAAACCTCATGTACAAGTCCATACGTCTATTTATTTTATTTTGCAATCCTAACTATACACCAGTTGCATTTTATTTTTTTGCATTCAGATTTGCGAGACCTGAGAGTTGTTTTGGGGTTGAGAAGCGCAGCTCTGATTTCCAGCTGTTCTTAGAGCTTCAGCAGCTGGTGATTCTCTGTGTCCATTGGTGAGTTCACTGACCAATGCGTCACATGCCGACATAAAGAAACAAACGCTTTATTACAGACCAAATAAATAGTGTGATTGCAGAGGGACCTGATTGTGGGTGCATACGGAATGTGTTTGGGAAAAAACATTAGTGAAGATGTATTAAATAGCGTAAGCGCTATCTGTTCTACTGAGATATAGAGTGTCAGTGATACAGAGCAGCTGGAGATACAGGAAGTGAATTCATTTTCATTTAGTGCCTAACAGAGACACAAACGCTGTGGTTTTATCGTTCTATTATTCTATCTATCATTCTACCATTGGGACATTCTGGATGGTTACTGTGGTGTTCTGCGTGGTTGCTAGGGCGCCCTGGGTGGTCGCGAGGGTGTTCTGGTTAGTTGCTAAGGGGTTCTGGGTTGTTGCTAGGGTGTTCTGGGTGGTTGTGAGGGTGTTATGGGTAGTTGCTAGAGCATTGCTAGGTAATTACTAGGGCATCATGGGTGGTTGCTAGCGTTTTCTGGGTGGTTGCTAGAACATTCCTAGGTAGTTACTAGGGCATCATGGGTGGTTGCTAGGATGTTCGGACGGTTTCTAGGTCATCCTGGGTTGTTGCTAAGGTATTCTGGGTTGTTGCTATAACTTGCTAGGTAGTTTACTAGGAGCAATCTGGGTGGGTTGCTAGTTGTTTTATTGGTCTGGCGAATTAACCCTCTATCTAGAACCTTCACACTTCAAGGTTTTTTCCCCACTTTTTTCACTTTTTAAAACATGTTGAGCCAATATCTAAAGTTTACTGCCTCAATTGAAATTAAATTCAAATTCACAAAGGAATATTGGAATTTGAATTCATTCTCCATTCAAATCTGAAGACAGATTGTCAAATAGTCCACAAACCTGTTTTTTTATTTTTTTTAAAGCACTCATTCAAATTGAAAACACTACCACCAGTAGTGTTGGGCAATATGCTCCAAAGTCATATCGTCCTATCATCAGCCTGAGAGATTGCGATACACGATTTTATCGTGCTAATTTATTTAATTATTTACTTAGTTTCATAGCTGGAGAGTGAACCACACATCCAGGTAGCTAAAAGCAGCCTATGTTTATTGTACATTACTATTACTAGCCTGATAATAATAATAATCGTCTTGCTATCGTCAAAGGGTCGGTGAATGTTGAGTAATTTGTGAAAGCGGATTAAGGAAATAAGGACACAGTAACATGTAATACTCTTAGCCCGCTGGTAATGCTCACTAACGCTAACGTAATATGTGTTATGTAAACTGAGTTAGCAGACACATAAACAAGTTCATAAACCCTCAAATGGCCATGTGGAAAAGAATAGGTTTGTTGTAGTGAAGTAAAGGAAATATTCTTGCAGGAAGATTAACGATGAGATATTGTGTTGGTGGCCTTTAACTTAGACGAGATTTTTAAAAAGGACTGGAAGATAATTTGACATGCACTTCATTGCAGGCAATTCTTTTGGAGCTCCTTACAGGGATAGTTCACCCATAAATGAAAATGTGCTGTTAATTTACTCACCCTCAGGCCATTCACGATGTAGGGTGCTTTTTTTCTTTCTGTAGACAGTCAGAAGATTTTTAGAGCTGGTCCTTGGTGATTCAACAAATGCAGCGGCTGCCATTCCTCTGAAATCTGATTATTTTTCCACAAACCTGGTTCTTTCGACAGTTGGTTTCAATACTGGTTCAATTCACTAGCCCGTCAAGTCAAAGTACCTTTATTTATATCGCGCTTTAACAAACAGCTTGTGTCAACAACTGAACCATTAAATTAGGAAATGTGTGTCAATAATTCAAAATGACAATCGTAAAACCTCATTTTCAGTTCAGACAGTTCTCATTAAATTCAGTGATAGAGCATCCAGCTCAGTCAGTTTAATAGTATCTTTGCAATCCTTTGCAACAAGTCGACGATATCGCTGGAAATTTTGTGTCCCCAACTAAGCAAGCCAGAGGGGACAGCAGCAAGTAACCGAAACTCCATCGGTGACAGAATGGAGAAAAAACCTTGGGAGAAACCAGGCTCAGTCAGGGGGCCAGTTCTCCTCTGACCAGACAAAACTAGCAGTTCAATTTCAGGCTGCAGCAATTTCACATTGTGCAGAGGACTCATCTGTTCCTGTGGTCTTGCTGGGTTTGTCCCTGGTCCGTCTGAGACACGGTCTTTACAAGGGAATCTGTATTGGAGCTCATCTATTGTGGGGGGGGGGGGGGGGGCCTGGTCTCCGCTGTCTTTTCAGGACTGTGGAGGCCTCTCTAGGTCCTGATCCACCATCTGGGCTGGATACGGACAGACTGGATCCAGGGTACTGCAGTGACCATCTGATCTGGATACGAACTGGATCCGTATGGCTACGGAATAAGAATGAAAGAAACTAATATTAGCGTAGATGCCATTCTTCTAGAGATGTATCAAGTACATCGGTGTTATGGGAAGTGTTCCCGGTTCCGGTTGACCTTATTAATGCAGTCTAAAAATCCTTTAACTGATTTGAATATTAGAAGCGTATTAGTTTGTTATGTGTAAGCCAGGTTAAAGAGTTGGGTTTTTAATCTAGATTTAAACTGCAAGAGTTTGTCTGCCTCCCGAACAATGTTAGGTTATTCCAGAGTTTGGGCACTAAATGGTCAAGTCAAGTTTATTTGAACAGCGCTTTTCACCATAAAAATCATTGCAAAGCAACTTTACAACAGCCAATTACGTTTCTACAGTATTTAGTGGTAGCTTATCAGTGGTGACTTTCAGTTTATGTACATATGGCAGAAATGTTCGGAAAAATCAATTAAAAACGTAATCAAACAGACGAACACTATTAACAGCAACTATTATATGATGCAATCAAACTTATAACAAAATTTGTTAGTTCTGTATGTTGTTTCATGGTTGAATCATCTGAGGTCCTCTGAGGGCTTGCATCATCTCTTCTCAAGTGTTCTGGATCCATACTGCGCTTGTGTAAACCTAGTTACCACGGATGTCATCCCAGCAGAAACAGAGAACAAATAGAGACATAATTAGCGTAGCTGCTGTTCCAACCAAGCAAAAATTATTTCTTCAACCCATGCTAAAGAATATTAATGTGTATTTGATCAGATATAATTGCAGTACACGATTATGAGATGCATTATTGAATGCTTGGCCAAAGAGATGTGTCTTTAATCTAGATTTAAATAGAGAGAGTGTGTCTGAACCCCAAAAGTTTTCAGGAAGGCTATTCCAGAGTTTGGTAGCCAAATGTGAAAATGCTCTACCTCCTTTAGTGGACTTTGCTTTCCTAGGTACTACCAAAAGTCCAGAGGTTTTTTTTGCGACCTTAGGGAGCGTGATGGATTGTAGGGTGGTAGAAGACTAGTTACTTATTCACTAGTTCGTTTACGTAATCAATTATGTAATCAGTCCGAACTGGACCGTCACTCCGGACGCGTTTTGCCTGAGGCTTTGGATTACAGGTAAAAATGCACAGACCAAACGTTTCACTTCATAAGACCTCAATATATCGTCAGGAGCCACGGGTATTAATTTTGTTTTGTCTGATATGCTTTTTTTAATTCTCAAAAACAGGCAGCCACTGACTTGCATTTTATGAATCACCAAGGACCACAGTTTCAGCTAAAAATCTTCTTGGCCACCTACATCTTGGATGACCTGAGGGCTGAGGGTGAGTACATTTTCATTTGGGTGCACTATCCCCGTTATCGTAACAAGACGTTTAAAAAGGGCTGGAAGATAAATTGACATGCACTTCTTTGCTGGCACAGCTTTGGAAAAACTCCTTAACATCTTATTGGCCAGGCGAGGTCTTCTGCTCTCAGAGAGCCGGCAGCTGCCTGTGAGACTCTTTATCATCAGCATTCAGCCAAGGGAGGCGTCAGAGGAAATATATCCAATTAGATCACTCCGATCGATCTCTGCCTGTGTTTGCAACATGCTCGAGTCAGGCGATCTTTCCTGTAGCGGAACACAACAGGCTGATTTGATTAGCGACGGACTGAAGTACATTTAGCCTGACAGTAAAATCTCAAAACCGATATGTGATGAATGAAATTACAATAAGTAAAGGTAAACAATGAACTGGACGAGATCAGTTAGGAACATTACATTTGGTGGACACCGGGTGCTTTTTAATATGTTGCTCTGTGGTTGCTAAAGTGTTTTTGATTGATTCAAGGATGTGGGTGGTTGCTAGGATATTCTGAGTGGTTGCTAGGGTGTTTTGTGTGCTTGCTAGGGTGTTTTGGGTGCTTGCTAGGGCATTTTGGTTGGTTGCTAAGGCATTCTGCCTTGGTGTTATGGGCAGTTTCCAGAGTGTTCTGGGTGGTTTCTATGGCATTCTGGATGGTTGTAAGGGTGTTCTGGGTGGTTGCTAGGACATTATTAGGGTGTTCTGGTGGTTGCTAGGTCATTCTGGGTTGTTATGGTGTTGTATGTGGTTGCTAGGACATTCTGGGTTGAAGTTATGGTGTTGTAGGTGGTTGCTAGGACATTCTGGGTGGTTGTTAGGGTTATCTGGATGGTTGCTAGGGCATTCTGGGTAGTTGTAAGGGTCTCCTAGGTGGTTGGTATGACATTGTTAGGGTGTTCTGGGTGGTTGCTAGGACATTCTGTGCTGTTATGATGTTCTAGGTGGTTGCTAGGACATTCTGTGCTGTTATGGTGTTCTAGGTGGTTGCTAGGACATTCTGTGCTGTTATGATGTTCTAGTTGTTTGCTAGGGCATTCAGGTTGTTGTTATGGTGTGCTAGGTGGCTGCTATGGCATTCTGGGTGGTTGTAAGGGTCTTCTAGGTGGTTGCTAGGACATTGTTAGGGTGTTCTGGGTGGTTGCTAGGGTGTTCTGGGTGGTTGTTAGGGTGTTCTGGGTGGTTGTCAGGGTGTTGCTATGCAGTTGATAGTGTGTTCTGGGTGGTTGCTAGGGCATTCTGGGTTGTTGTTATGGTGTTCTGGGTGGTTGCCAGGGCATTCTGGATTGTTGTTATGGTGCTCTAGGTGGTTGATAGGGCATTCTGGGTGCTTGTAAGGGTCTTCTGAGTGGTTGCTAAGGTGTTCTAGTGTTCTAGTGCGGGTGTTTGATACATCGATACACGATGTGTCGTCACAGAGATTTGATGATACGAGTATCGATACAGCTGGCCCTGTATCGATATTGTGGCACGTGTGCAGCAGTGGACCGCGCTTAATTTGAATACAAGAACAACGTTTAAAATTGAGCAGAAAAGTGCGAGGTTTCTAAAAAATAATGAATAGAGAATAATATATAGGCTATAACAAGGTTTAATCTGGCCGCAGAAGAACACAACTGGGTTGCCTGATATAAAGAGACGTAATCCCCAAAACAGAGCTTTACACTTGCGCAATACAGAAATATCTGCTAAATGTGTTACTTATCTTTGTCAACCTGGCAACCATGTGCATGCGCTCTCTCTCCACTGTGGATAAACTTGATTTCTGAAAACACCAGTTTTAAGTTGTTTTTTTTTTGGGGGGGGGGGGGGGGTGGGGGGCTGTGTATGTATGAATTACCACCGTTTTGCCGCGTTTCTCTATAACAGTGAAGCTGTGGCTTGATTCCTTTTTTTGTTGTAAAGAAACAATGATGCTACCAGCTCCTTGTTGTGAAAGATAATGTAGCTCTTGAGCGATTAAGCTTTTTAGTTGATAAAATTGCGGGGCAGCGTTAAAAAGTTTGTTCCTGAATGTCTGATTTCGGCTGCAGCGTGATCTGTGTGTGTGACTGAGTCGGCGTGTGTGTGCGTTAGATACAGTTAAGACAGCGCATTAGTTTAGAACTCTTCTAATTTTTATTTTTATTTTTTAAATGTAGAGAGTGTGTTAATTTGTGCAATGATAACCTACCAGCAATGTAAATATGATTTTTTTTTTAAATATATTAGAATGAGTGCATTACAATATAAATTTATTAGAACATGTACATTATTATTTATGGGCTTAAAAACAAGATGCAAAAAATCTGAATATTGTACCTGGTGGGGAGTGCCCAATGTAAACATGAAACTTATGCCATTACCTATATTGTACTGTGGTACAGTTATGGAGGCCCTTCATAATGCAGAGGTCAGCTGCTGCTCTGCCAATAGTTAGAAATGGCACTATATTATGCAGTGTTTAATAAATAGCTGTTTTACTAAATTCGGCTGAGGTGAAATTCAGTGCAGTCCGTATCGTGATATGTATTGTATCGTGGCATCTGTATCGTGATACGTATCGTATCTTTGCTGGTGATACACAGCCCTAGTGGTTGCTAGGGCATTATTGGTGTTTTTTCTAGGTATTGCTAGGAAGTTACTCATTCTGGGTGGTCACTAGGGTGTTCTGGGCGGTTGCTATGGCATCCTGAATGGTTGATTGGGGGTTTAAGGTGGTTGCTAGGGTGCTCTGGATTGTTGCTAGGGTGTTTTGGGTGGCCACTATGGTGTTTTTGGGGATTTCTAAGGTATTCTAGGTGGTTGATAGGTAGTTGCTAGTGTGTCTTCATTGTTTACTAGGACGTTTTGGGTGGTTGCTAGGGTGTTTTTATTACTGCACTGCAAAAAATGCTTTTCTTACTAAATATTTTATTTTCTTATTTCAAGCACAAATATCTAAAAATTCTTAAATCAAGAAAGATTTTCTAGACAAGTAAAAATTATTGTCCTTGTTTTCAGAAAAAAACATGTCAAAATTAAGTGAGTTTTTGCTTAAAACAAGAAAAAATATCTGTCAATGGGGTAAGAAAAATAATCTTGTCTAGAAAATCCTTCTTGATTTAAGAATTTATAGATATTTTGGCTGGAAACAAGACACAAAAATCAAAGTAAGGAAAGCATTTTTTTGCAGTGTGTTTTCTGTGAAAAGTCCACCCTCAAATCTTAAACCAATGTGTGTCTATGATATTTTTTTCATAAACCTAATCACTTAATTTGCTTAACTTGTTGTAGCGAACACCACTTGTGTAACGCAGAGCTACAGGGATCCTGTGAATTTGTTTAGCTTTGCAATTAGCAGCTAAATGATTGTTTGCTGATATTTGGATTGTGAGTGCTGTGGATTAGCAGATATCTAGAGCAAACAATATTGATTTTTGTTGCACTCCTGTAAGTGTTGCAAATAATTACGGGATGGAATCTGATGGTCTTTCTGACTTCAACACAATGGCAACAACAGCATTACATGACAAATCTAAATCGCCTTTTCTAAATCCAAGCAATCTGATGTGTTCCCGTATATCTGCAATTACAGCAACTTTAATCCTCATGAATGCATTTCCACACTGAAATCCACTGGAGCAGTTTGTTTGCAGTATTCTGTTGGGTTGCGTTCCAACCCGTGACGCCGTGCACACGCACGCTTGTGTTTGCTGCATGTCTGTATAGCAACGCGACATGTGCAACTGATCCTAATTCACAATGGCTCCATTGTCTGGCTGAACGCGGGAGTATTACAGCACAGCCTGTGATCTGTATACAAATGAGATCCAGTATATTTGACTTCGGCCATCAGAATGGCTAGTGCTGCTCGGCTGTTGGCATACAGCGTTCTGGCTCAGACTGACGCGGTGGGGATTGAACGAGACAGCGATTTGAACCACATCCAACACTCTCTGCTTTTCCAACTTGGTAAATAGGGTGTGCATCAGGGATTATGTGCAATCGTCCTTTATGGATGCACGTTATACCCAATGCATCTGTGTTGAGGATTAAACACCAAGAAAAAGCTTTACATCCAAGCTTAAGGATTGGTCACCCAAAAATGAACATTCAGTGTTAATTTACTCACCCTAAGGCCATCCAAGATGTAGGGGATTTTTTTTTTCTTCAGTAGAAGAAGATTTTTAGATGAAACTGTGGTCCTTGGTGATTCATAAAATGTAAGTCAGTGACTGCTCGTTTTTGAGAATAAAAAAATGAACACTAAATTAATACCCGTGGCTCCTGATGATATATTGAGTTCTTATGAAGCAAAATGATCGGCCTGTGCAAGAAAATGAAATTATTCAGCATATTACTTATCAGACCTCGCAAACGGTCGGAGTGATGTCTGGTTCATGAACGAATCATTCTTTTGAACCGGTACTTTTTAGTGAACTAGATGAACCAGTTCACCAAATCGGGCTGAATCGTCTGAATCAGTTCACGGCTCGAGCAGCACAGATCTACAAGTTACTCAATCAAAACTCACTTTCAGATGTCTGACAGTCACATCCTCCGACTCAATGAGCCAAAATACTGTCATATCTGCTCCTTTGATGATGAATCATTTAGCGCTCCAGCTCCTTCAACAGTCACTGAACTGAGGAAACAGTTCGACTCGGACTGGAGGACGATGAGCCGCTGATATGCGCATGTGTGAACCGAGCATGAAGGGGCGAAATGAAAGATTGTATGGTTTCTCATGGTTATGCAAAAAGGTGAGCTGATGAAGACTAGTTTATTCACTTTATATGCTTAAGACATGTAAAACATCCACATTTGTGTATATGTTATGCCATTGCGTGATTACATTAATGAACCAGTGAATTGAACCAGTTCATTGAAACGGACTGTCCGAAAGAATCAGTTCGCAGAAAATAATCAGATTCCCCATTGCATGAGGCTCTGGATTTCAGGTAATAATGTAGTAAATAATGTTCAGTTTCTTGCACAGACTGATCGTTTCGCTTCATAAGACCTCAATATATCGTCAGGAGCCACGGGTATTCATTTTGAGTTGTCTAATATGCATTTTTTTCTCAAAAATGGGCAGCTACTGACTTGTATTTTATGAATCACCAAGGACCACAGTTTCAGCTAAAAATCTTCTTTACTGTTCTACTGAAGAAGAAAAAAAGCCACCTACAACTTGGATTGCCTGAGGGTGAGTAAATTAACAGCACATTTTCATTTTTGGGTGAAATATCCCTTTAACTGAAAAAGGTAGGCATTTTAAAACGTCCACTGAATCAACATGAGTACACATGTCTAAAAACAGCTTCATCCAACAGCCTTGTGTTCAATATATCAGCATCAGTAAGCAGTTCTCTGATGCTTTTCTTGGGTTTCAGTCTCACAGCCATTAGATGCTGAACATCATTTATCTTGAGGGTCATTAATTATTTGTGTGTAGTTATTTATTGGCACTTACTCTTGGAAAACTCATATCTCTGTGAACTTTTTATCAGCCAAGGTGGATGGTTTTCCATCTCACACAAGAGTCTTTTCCCCCCACATGATAGAATCGCTTGCTGCACCTCCATATACAATAACAATCAATCACTATAAATTTGTCTCTGGATGAGGTTCAAATTTGTCTCTTTCTTTGACAGCTCTGCCTTCGATGGAAAATTATATGGCATAACACATAATCGAAATGCCTATTGTGATGCCGAGGCCCGGGTGAAAGGCGAATATGAGGAATATCATCTTTCGCTTTGAAATCAGATGGAGACAACATGCAGTCTGTACGCAGCTCAGCGGGAGAACGCGGCTGTTCGGCGAGGAGAGATTGCAGAAACGCTGCTGCTGGTGCGATGACCTCATCCCCCCGAGCCACCCTCCCGCTGCTCGATGTGACCAGAATACAGGGGACAACTGGCCTCCGCCGCCGGAGGAGCTGTGTAATTTGGAGCGGCGCCCCTCTCGCTGTGTCTGAAGGCCAAATACATCCGAAAGCACTCGTTCCACAAACAGGCTGCTTTTGAAGGTCATCAGAATTCTGTAAAGCAACAGGTTGAGAGGTTTTGATGTTTCCCAAAGTCTCAGAGTGGATCTAATATTTAGTGTATACGGTGTTATGATGACATGGAGGTCGAGGATTGGTTGACATTTGCATAATTCCTATAATTGAGTAAATATTTAGCCACTGTGTATTTTCTGGCATCGCTCCCAGCTCTTTTCTCATGTGTTCGTGCCTCTGGGTGTAGATTAGGTGCATTCGCACAACATCAGCTCAGCACACAGTTATACAATATTTAATACAGTGAGTGAGTAAATGCCTTTGAAAAAGTGTGTTTTGAAATACACTATTCTTTATAACCACAATTTTGATGTATTATAGTTTAAATATCTAGCGTAGCGTTAGTTCTGTCAGGTCACGTTAGTCAAGCTCGCATCGGCTGACTTTCAGCTGATCCCCATCAACCTATGGGAATACGACACCTATCTAAGCATTCATATATAAGGTCCTGCAGTAGTATCAGCAGTTTTCGCATTGCTCAATAGCTAATTACCCTCCTCCATCCCCAACTTCTCCTCTGTCAGTCGGGATTCAGCCTCCTTTTTCTCTTTTGAATCAGACTAATTCTAAATGTGTACATAAAATGATTGAACTTAACAATATCTGCAATACATTTATGTTAGTTCTGTTCTGTTTACCCTTGGGGGTTTATTGCTGCTCTCCCTGCTCTCATCCTTGCTAGGCTGCATGGATGCGCAGGGAGTCCTTGCCCAGAAAGGAACCATACCGCCAATCCAAATTGTATGCTAATTGTCAATCATCTTTGACGATAGTGGTCCTGACAGAAATAGCTTTTCTGTCTGTCTGTCTGTCTCTCTGTATATTATTTTTGTTTTATGGTTTTATTATATTTACTTTTATATTTTTGATTGATAGTAGTGTTTTTTTATTTTATATAGTATCATGTTGTTTAATTATTAGTTATTACATTTATTTTTGTTTGTTTTGTTTAAAATATTAAAATCTATCTATTTATTATGGGTTATATTTATCTTTCACACTATTGTATTTGTTGTTTATCCTCTTCATTTAATTTTCCTTTTCGCTGGTTTGAATCCTATCTCACTGGCAGGTCTTTTAGGGTGGCCTGGGGTGGGGAGGTATCCAAATCACATCAACTTGTCACTGGGGTTCCTGAGGGATCAGTTCTTGGACCCCTCCTCTTCTCCATATACACTACATCACTGGGTCCCATCATACAGGCACATGGCTTCTCCTACCATTGCTATGCTGATGACACACAGCTCTATCTCTCATTTCAACCTGATGATCCAACGGTAGCTGCACGGATCTCAGGTTGCCTGGCGGACATCTTGGCATGGATGAAAGAATATCACTTACCGCTCAACCTGGCAAAGACTGAGCTTCTTGTCTCCCCTGCCACTCCAACTCTACAGTATGAATTCTCCATCCAGCTAGGTTCTTCTACAACTACCACATCAACTTCGGTCAGAAATCTTGGTATAACCTTTGATGACCAGCTGACCTTCAAAGAACACATTGCAAAGACTGCTCGATCTTGCAGGTTTGCATTGCACAACATCAGAAAGATCAGGCCCTTTCTAACGGAGCATGCTGCATAACTTCTTGTCCAGGCCTTTGTCATCTCTAGGCTGGACTACTGCGATGTTCTTCTGGCTGGACTTCCATCATGCATAATCAAACCTCTACAAATGATTCAGACTGCAGCGGCACGACTGGTCTTCAACGAGCCCAAAAGAGCCTATGTTACACCTCTCTTTATCTCCTTGCCCTGGCTACCGGTTGCGGCCCGAATCAAATTCAAGACATTGATGCTTGCATATAGAAAAGCCACAGGCTCAGCACCCACCTACTTCCACTCACTACTACAAATTTACATCCCCTCCAGAAGTCTGAGATCTGCTAGTGAGCGACGCCTCGTGGTACCATCAATGAGAGGCACAAAATCACTTTCCAGAACTTTTTCGTTCACTGTTCCTGGCTGGTGAACGATCTTCCCACCCCTATCCGGAATGCTGAATCCCTGACCATTTCAAGTGACAGCTGATAACTCATCTCTTTCGACGCTACTTGACTTCATCTTAAAAAAAAATTTTCTTTCTCTTTATTTATTCCTTCCCTTTATAGTTTGTACTTATTTGAACAATGCCTAAAACCTTGTATGACAAGCACTTCCTTTGTCTGTTTGCCTCTTTAAGAAGAATCACTTTATGCATTCCCCAATTGTCGCTTTGGGTAAAAGCGTCTGCAAAATGACTAAATGTACATGTAAATAATATTTAATTATAACATTATTAGAATATTATTTAGTTTGAAATATCTTAATCTATCTATCCATCTATCCAGTCCATTCTATCCTCCCATCTATATTTGATTTATTAAACAATTATTTTGTAGATTTATAATAGTTTTTTTTATTTCTAATATATAATATAATATTTTATATAATAGTGCATATATTCACAGTTATATTTTTAGTTTTGTTTATAATATTTCATTTAAACCATACTATATATTATCTATCTGTCTGTCTGTCTGTCTGTCTATCTATCTATCTTTCCATCCATCCATCCATCTTTCCATCCTTCCATCCATCCATCCATTCTTCCATCCATCCATCCATCCATCATCCACCCATCCACCCTCCATCCATCCATCCATCCATCCATATATCCATCCATTCATCCATCCATCCCTCCATCCATCCTCCATCCATTCGATCCATCCATCCATCCATCCATCCATCCATTCTATCCCATTCTATCCTCATCCTCCATCCATCCATCCTATCCATTCTATCCATCCATCCATCCATCCATTCTATCCATCCATCCATCCATCCACAATATCCATCCATCCATCCATCCATCCAACCATCCATCCCTCCATCCATCCACCATCCAGCCATTCTAACTATCCATCATCCTCCATCCATTCTATCCATTCCTATCCATCCATCCATCATCCATCCATCCACCATCCATCCATCATCCATCCATCATCCATCCTCCATCCATCCATCATCTATCCATCCATCCATCCATCCATCCATTCTATCCATTCTATCCATCCATCCATCCATCCGCCATCCATCCATCCTCCCTCCATCCATCCATCCATCCATCCTTCTATCCATCCATATATCCATCCATCCCCTCCATTCTATCCAGCCCTCCATCCATCCTCCATCCAGCCATCCTCCATTCTATCCATCTAAATCCATCCTACCATCCCCATTCTATCCATCCATCCATCCTCCATCATCCATCCATCCATCATCTATCCATCCATCCAGCCATCCATCCATCCCATTCTATCTATCCAGCCATCCTCCATCCCTTCTATTCCATCCATCCATCCATCCATCCATCATCCAGCCATTCATCCATCCATCCCTCCATCCTCCCATCTATATTTGTATTCATTAAACAATTATCTTTTTAGATTTATAATAGTTGTATTCTAATATATATATAATATTATTTATATAATAGTGCATATATTCACAGTTATATTTTTAGTTTTGTTTATAATATTTCATTAAAACATATATTAAATCTTATCTATCCATCCATTCCATACCCTCCCTCTAATCTACTCTCTCTCTTTGGGTTATACTTATGAAGTGGGTGAAGTAAAGGCTTAGAGGCGGGGTTTATGTTGTTAGCGTTCCGCCCACCCGAGTTCGGGCCAATGGGCTTCCTCTGCGTCCAGCTGTAACCGAACACACATTCGCAGCGAGCGGCGCTGGGTTCACACCATCAGCACACCTCCTGCCGAACCGAGAGCGCATCAGCTAACTCACAGATGACCCGCAGTAGAATGACGGAGAGTGACTCGCGCGTCCGGAACGCGGGTGTGTTTGTCGAGCTCTGCGCTCATCTGAACGGACCCCTGCTCTCCATCTCGCCGAGATCAGTCTGAGCGTGCGTCTGGCAACTTCTGCAAACCTGTCTGCACGGACTCTCTCTCGGACTGACAGCGCGCTCCTGCTCTGTAGTTGCATGTGTGGATGAGAAGAGCTTCTGCAGACTAGACCGTTTCTGCTAAAAGTCTCACTGACGCGTGTTAGAATGAACCCTAAACACTGACTGGCTGATTTGTGTCTCTCCGGCGGCGCAGTCCACAGTTATTGACCGTAGTGCGGACATTCACACCACTGACAGAAGATCGTGGACATCTCAACACTTGCTCCACTGTCTGAAATCAGCCGCGTCGGGAAGAGCCGAGCCACAGATGTGAATGAAAGACGACTAAAGCAAGAGGAATATACGTGCCCAAGTCTGCTGTAGTGATGCTGCAAGTGGAAATGATCATATTCGTGGGTGTGATTCTGTGGATGTGTGTATTTAGTCAAGAGCCCAGCTCAAAGGTGATGGCTGATCGATACGCTGTCTACTGGAACCGAACCAACCCCAGGTGAGCGCTTCTGTGCGCTTCTGTGCGCTTCTATTCGCCGCTGCTTTGCAGGAACTTTGTGTGCGAGACACTTCCACTTTGCACGTGCATTTCTAGAGAGGCGCAGGTTTAAAGAGCGCTAATTAAAATATTCGAAAAGCACAAGGACAGGCAGTCGCGTTAATTATATGAATATAGACGCTTTATCGAGTCGCGCGCATCGGCCGGCGTTTCTGCGATTATTCGCGATTTGTTGTAAATAATGAATCTTGCATTTTTTTTAATGCAGAACAGTAGAGTGATATCAAATTCCGTTTATTCACACGGATGCATATCATATGTATCAGATTAAACACTCACAGTTAGAATTGGGGGAAAAAATGCGTATTTTTTCTCTCTTTAATAAAACCGATCGGACTTTATATTATAAAGTTGACTTTAGTGTTTGCTTCCGTACTGTTTTTAATTCTCATTCAGGTGGTTTCAGTCTCATGGTGTTTCGAGGCATGGTGCATTTTTCCAGTACAGTTGTTATGATACCTATTTACAGTTGCATAAGTGAAAAACGCTGCTCCGCAAAAATCTATAATTAATCCAACGTTATTTTGCGATAGACGAAGGTTGCACTATAAACGTATTCGTGTGGCTTTGAAGCGACGATTCAGTGACAGTGAAACTCTGAAATAAAAACTATATGCAATATGTGAATTGACACATAAATGCGGTTCAGTATCCTGAAATGGTTTGAACTAAAAAGTATTTGTGGGCAGCAGACGGGATCTGTTTCACACCAACTGTAAATGACTCTGCAATTCTCAGTACATACATGTTTAACTGTCTAACAATGATAAGATGAGGCGAATGCGTTTATAGATGAGAGCACAGCTTTTATATTTCTAGACCAAGCAGAAACAATAATGCATTTAATAGTGCAGGTTAAAATACTTCATATGTTTGATTTTTCTAATTAAGAAAATACATTAAAATTGACTACAGAGCATAACTCCAGTCTCTGCATGACCATTGATGTTTAATCTATTTATTTATTTGTATCTCAGTCACTATTTTTTTCTGTATGATCTGTTTGTTATTTAAGATGTGTAATTTTTGGATATTCACACATTTACACTTTTCATAAAAGCAATAAAGTCTTATTTTTTTTCAATGCATCTCCGGTACAGCTAAAAAAAAAATAGGTTGCATATATTTAAAACTCGTTTGAAAGGAGCAGACCGCTTTGAAACCTGCCATCAGGGTGAGTAGATTCCTGCTGATTGGAAGTTTTCGGTCAGAATTTCTCCCCTGCATCGAAAGCGCAGGTTATTATACGTGACTAACAGAAAAATGCAGGTTTCGTTTTATATGTGAAAAGCCACGGTTTCATTTGGCAGACCGGATGATCATTCTGTTGCATGATTAACAAAAACAAGTTTAATTGCAGATTGCTGTGCATTAAAAAAAAGAAATATTTCACAGTATAAAGTCCTGTATTTTTTCTCCTCCATGTTTTTGGGGAAATAACCCAACAGTTCCCAGAAGCACAGATGGTTTGCAGTGATTCCCGTCAAGGCCTGTAAGAATCCAGAAGTCTTTTATTGTCTTGTTTTTTTAGTGGAAGGCAGATAGACTCATAGAAAGGATGTTTTGTGTCCAGTAACTCATTTTGATGTGCAATAATCTTTCTTTGACTCATAGTGATCTTAACAAGAAGTGCATGTATGCAGGAGATGATAAGAATACATGGACTGTAAAACTCGTCGACCAGAATGAATTATTTTGCATGACGTCTGTCTAGAAGTTTAGGTAATTTTAGTAGTGCATCTGCTCTTTTTGTATTCATCACATGGGTTCTGACTGAATATTAGAAGGGCAGATGGATTGACACGGGTCGTCTGTTGGTGTTCTGAGTATGAATAGTTAATTGGTTAATTACTCACTGCACCTTTGGCACACTAAACGACTTTAATGAGGACGCTGTCCCGTTTCCCATGCTCAAGATCTCCCTCTGACTTCCTTCCCCTTTAGCTGCGACTCTCTTTATTTCTATTTCTCAGTGCCATGCCCCGCGGAGGGTTACACTTACATAATTAAACCCTCCCAAAAAAGATCCAAAAACGGAATAAGTGGCCAAGGGATAAAAGTGTCCAAAATAACCGGTAGCTGGTATGCCAGGGAAGTCATGAGTCAGTTACTCAAAAGAATTCCGCCAGGTACAGGGATGCGGGGTCCTATCGGCCGCACGTGCCTCCCCTCCTCGATCCCGGGGCACTAGGACAGAGGCGCGGTTTCTGGAGCAGCTCTGCTTTCCTCGACTGTGGCATTTGAGGGGCTCGCCATCCTGACTAATTCTATCTGACAGCAGTATTGTTAGCTCCCCATCCTTCCCTGCTCTCCTCTGGGCTTGGCGTGACACCAGTGTACATGCCCGGGGAAGAGACCAGTCTCTCAAGGAGAGGCATGCTAGGCATTTAATGACCGTGGTGACGAGGCTCCATTTAATTCAGGTGTGCCTCATCACGTGCCACCAGTCCTGCCCTGCATGACTGCATCCCAATGTTCATACTATCCATAGTAAAAAAATAGTATGTGAGATTAGAATAAGTCTGTCCCAAATCATAGTCTGTTGAAAAGAGTATGCCAAAAGTCCCCGAATGGTCTACTATTTCAGGTCGATTTTTGAGAGTGTGGATCCGAGCACACTCTAGTGGCTAATATTGCCCACAATCCATTGCACTTTGACGAATGAAATTCGTTGAGAACTACAAACTGGAATACAAAGCGTTAAAAACCTACAACATGATGGAATGCTTGCAAAACGAGGTTAAAGGTTAGTTCACCCAAAAATGAAAATCTGTAATTAATTACTCACCCTCATGAGGTTCCAAACCCATAAGACCTTCGTTCAACTTCAGAACAAGAATTAAGATATTTTTGTTGAAATCCAAGAGCTCTCTGACCCTCCAATAGACAGCAATGTAATTACCACAATCAAGTTCCAGAAAGATGATCGACAAAGGTAGTCCGTGTGACATCACACTCTCGCCATAACGCTCGTGTCTGGTACTGTCGAAGCCGCACGCCAAAGTAAGACAAAATGTGTAATAAAGTCATTTTTTTTGTTTTCCTTCTTTGGCACAAAAGTATTCTCGTAGCTCGTAACTTACAGTTGAACCACTGATGTCACATGAACTACTTTGTCGATCATCTTGGTACTTTTCTGTGCCTTGAACGTGGTAGTTACCTTGCTGTATATGGGAGGGTCAGAGAGCCCTTATATTTCATCAAAAATATCTTAAATTTGTGTTCTGAAGATGAACGAAGGTCTTACAGGTTTGGAATAACATGAGAGTGAGTAATTAATGACAGAATTTTCATTTTTGGGTGAACTAACCCTTTAAGTAGAGAGGATAAAGTTGAGTTACTAATAATCAACATTTAACCTGGTAAAAAAAATATTTATTTAATTTTATCTGTGAAATTTCATGTGCAACAGCAATGAAAACTTTTATAAACATCCGTTTGGTCGTTAACTTTTAAATGCATCATTATTCAAAACGGCTGGCAGATCAAAGTGCTACTTCTTTTCTCTCCAATACGATAGGAAGTTAAATGAAATAAAATGTGGAGGATATTAACTGTGACAAGATGATTGACAGGACAGTTTACAGTGACAGGATGCGTGTAATTATGCGACAGAGCAGTCCGTTAAAGACACAATTGTATGACGTGATAGTATGTCCTAAAGCTTGCCTACTCTTGTACTTTTTCTTCACCAAAAAAGTACGTACTTTAAGGACGTAGTATAAGTAGGCACATTGGGACAGCAGCACTGGTTGTTGCTGTGCCCGTCCTCTCTCTCACACCCACGCCTGTCAGGAACCTGATGAAGGACGATTTAAGGGATGTGGTGCGTTAATAATAAGGGGAGGCAGCTTTTCCGTCATATTTGTCAATTATATGGTAACAATTTTGTTTTGACACATCATGCAACACTACGCCATAGTGTAACCAGTAGCTTACAGTTGAGGGTTATGTTGCAACTTGGCTCTTTAATATGGAGTGTGCAACTATTCTTCAATTGGCTGTTTTATAATGGACTCAAACTTGGCTCATCCACTCTTATTCGTAATGAATTGTTTTTTGAGTCACTAGATTTTTGAAAAATAGCCGTGGTCATGTAATATATATGAACAATTTACTGCATTTACTGCAAAGATAACTGTATTGGATTACCATGGTACCAAAAATCCTGGTATGAAAAATTCTAATGAGATTTTGGTCATATAAGTACATTATTATTATTATAACACTGGATACCTAAATGACCATCTGTAATGTCTGTTTAATTTATAATAAAAAAGCCAGTAATTTGGTGACTTTGGTGTTGATTTGTGAAGAACTCCCCCCCCTTAATTTGCTTGTTATTTTAGGGCTGTGCAATTAATCGCATGCGATTGTCAAGCACATCTCGTCAGTAAAGCCGGTTCCGTGATTGGTAGTAAATCGCCATCACCTGCTTTCAGATGGAGCGGCATTTAATACACAGAGCCGTAGTTCTCTGACAAGCTAGGCGATATCGCGTTCATAATCGAATGCAATTCATTTGCAATTATGAATGCAATATTGCCTAATTGTCAGTGAACTACAGCTCTGTGTAGTGAATGCCGCTCAATCTGTTGTGTTTTTCTCACAATTAGTTTTTGTTTGCATCTAGTTAACTCAAACTATATGTATAGCTAATATGAATGTTATCTAAGAGATCACACAGATCAAACACAATTGGTTTTGATAATGACAGCCAAAGGCTCATCCTTCGCACAACACTCACTTGCTGCCGCAGGCCTAGACAGTTTCCTACAACTGCTAATAGATATTGAACACACTCAATTAACATCCCACACAGCACGCTAGTGATAATTGGGTCACTTATCGATGTCGTTCTCCCGACTCCAGCACTACATCTTTATGTGATTTCTTTGAGTTTGAGCAGTGGAAAACAACTCAAGATGCCAAGAAAGGTGGAGTGGATAAAGGGTGGGGATGGAGAGAGAGTGAGGTGGCAGGGTGGAGTACCATAGAGAGACTGAGAGAGAGGTGGGCGGGATCGAGAGAGAGAGGGAAAATGAGTCAGCTGATATACCTCCCAGTTTCCATGACAACCGTAGGCCTTTCCCACCCACTCTCCCCTTATTCTCTATTTCGTTCCCACCCCGGCTTACTCGCTCTTGTTTTCTCTCACTCATTTCCTCCCAACACCTCCAGTTACACAACTGTATAACCTCTGTCTGTACCTGTCTTGACTTTTTATTGTTTGAATTTGCCATGCTGCTTATGTTTTTGATGATGTCATTTAAGCATGTGAATTGGAAAGTTAAACATTTAAATGCATCTAAGCAATACCATGCATGCATATGCACTTTGTGTGGATTCCTCAAGCTGAAAGATCTCATTACAGCAAATTAACATAAAACCTTATTATTAATGCAGGCAGCACTATTATAATAATTAACTGATAGCTATTATTGAGTATTTAGAGAGAAAATGGAGATGAGCATGTAATAAAAGCATTAAATATAATACAATTAATTTTAAAAACAATAAATAAACGGTACAGCAATAAATAAAAGCAATTTGATTAATTAAAATAATGTGTTTGACACAAGAAATTTGTATTATGTTTTATTTACATCTCCAGTAATGGTTTTAAAATAAGCGTACTTTAAAAACCTCTTTTAAAAACAAACAACAATATAATATAATAAAAATGCAACTCACCTGGAACTTTAAAATCCAATTTAATGTAGACTTGGAGCCATTGGGGGGGGGGAAAATATTTTTATTTAAACATATTTTAAATATTTTAAAATATTTAATATTAGTATTTTAACAGCAGCAGATTGAAAGAAAATAATTTAAATGACAAATCTTAACAGTGGTTTTTTAACCCATTACATCCTTGTAATTCCTATAGACTTGCATTGAAGAAGGCACTAGAAACCGATATCATAGAGACCGTCAAACACTGCAAAGCCATGTTTCTGAAAAAACCACTCGGAACACTTTCCCACCCATAGCACCACCTTGGCAACCACCCACAACATCCTAGCATCGTGGCTGTGAGTTTTGCATGGAAAGGCAGCACAAGTTTAACGTTTAAACACACCAACCTCTTTCTTTAGGAATTAGTTTCAAACTTTTCATTTGTTTTATTACCTTCACCGAAAGCATAAACACACAGGCCTTAAGGTTACTTATAAGTCTCACTGCAGAGGGAGTTTAGTGGGTGTAGCTTGTGTGCACATACATACACAGATCTTGTGTATGTGTGTATAAATGTGTGTGTCTGGGCTTGGCTGTGTTGAGCTGAACTCATGCCAGGTTTAGGCCTTCTCCTCTGCAACGCAGAGGCCCAATCTGGCCAGCCATTGTTCCTGTGTTTTGTGGAGCTGCTGCAGAGCTGAGCATGAGCGCTCCGTACCCTCCCTTTCCTTTCTATCCTTCCTAATCTCCTTCCTCGCCTCGTTTGCTCTTCCGTATTTGTTCCTTATCTCCCCTATACCCTCGCTTTCCTCACAGTTTTCTTCTATTTTTGTGCTTCTACAGAAAGAAGAGCCATTAGACGAATATCCTGAGCCTACAGACCTCAAAATCAAGTCCTCGCCCCCTCCGCTCCG